>NW_019379712.1:890834-964834 GCF_000648655.2 Copidosoma floridanum
TCTACTACAGCTATGGTACAGCCGTTACTTTAATAATTACTGTCTTACTGCTCTTGTATTATTCTTACAAAATAATTTTTTTCTTATTCAAACTGTTTTAAGTTTATTATCTCCTATCGAATGTTCAATGGATAATATTAACATAACAATATTGAATTTATTTAAGAATTATGTTTATTTTTTGCTGAAGTTTTATTCAATTTTTCGCAAAAAATATGAGGCGTCAAAAATATATTAAATTTTTAAACATATTTATTTTGCATGCTTGTATTACTATGCATGTATATCCGTGAACAAATATATCTATTTGGTTTTTTAGATGTAGTGAGATTTTTATGAATATAGTAAAGTCTTATAACAATCACATTGAAGGATATGTACATTTTTAGACACACTATGACTTTACATATTTAAAGATAAATAAGTAAAATGCAACTACTAAGTAACGTGGCTTTAAAAAAATAATAACTAATTAACGTGACTTTAATTTAGTAATTTCATAAAATAATACTATATTTTGCTCGGTAAAAAGAAATTTACCTTATTAAAGAATTAAAATGATTATAAAGTAGATACGCGATGGTTTATAAAAGTAAATCAATTTATGTTGAACTCATTACTTTGTCAGTCCTTAATTTCGTTTCGTCTATTGTTTTATTTGCACGGGTTATTTGAAAAAGACATTTATTAAATTATTTTCCTAGTTTTAGTAAAAAAAAGTCTTTTGAATGTCAAAAAGCTGAACGAAACTTTAAACCTAATTTTATTACTTCATAATTTTTAATTGTGAAATTTTGTTCTGCTTAAAAATTGTCATAAAAATTTGTATTGAATTATTCAATTATTTTTGGACATTAAAAGCATCGTCATGTAGCAAGAAACTAGACTTTGTTTCTTGATCTTACTTCTTTTAAAACATTTTATTTCGATAAATACTTGAGAATAAAAAGCATTAGAAACATTTTACATTTTAGAAAATAGGCGTTTGGAGTAATTGTTGGGATTATGATCAAAATTTCTACTGTTATACGTACCAGCGTATTAGAATACGAGTTTTAAAGTGATAAGTGTTCGTGGATGGATATCCAGAACACATGAAATGCACCTAACCTTATACTTAAGATATTATTTCGATTTTATTTATAGAGTCTTTATTATGATATTGTTTTAGTTAAAAGTCTTTTTTGTGTTATTTTTCTTATTAATTTACGAAACTATTGCGATTATAACTATTATTTTTTTCCTTTATGATGTTAAAGTTGTAATTTTTCTGCACATAACAACTTTTTTATGTGAAAACTCTTTTTTTTCTAATAACTTTGCAATAAAGAACTACTGCTTGAACAACAATTAAATTTGACGAATATTCAATTTCTGTTACTTCAATTTCTCTCTTAAGTGGTTGAAACACAGAAAACTAAAAAAAAATTTTTCAGATAAATATGGTTATCATTTTACTTTTAATGATATTTCATGAATAACATAAGTTAAAATTCGAAAAATTAAAAATTTGCCATGCTTCTGTTTTAATAAAGTTTTTTTGGTTTGTGTAACAACCGATAAGTGTCCAACAGCTATAAAATACAAAGTTGATATTTCAAAATAAGGTTATCCCTAAAAACTACTATTTTTATAAATGACGTACCTGTTTGTACTTCTTCGTTAAAATAAATAGTTGTACTTTGTAAGCAAAAATTATAATAAAAATAACACTTATAACAGTAAAACTTATAGCATCAATGATGTTAAAAGATACAATAAAATTTATAAACAGCTGTTATAATAATTAAAAAAGCTGTAACAAAAATGATTACAAAAACAAAAACAGTAGCAACAATTACATTCATAATAATAGTAATAACATTAACAATATTAATAATAATAATAATAATTCTAGTACCATTAATCATAATAATGTGCTGATCTCTACTCTTCTATGTTCAGTTTTGTATGAATAAAATAGTTGCTAACTTATGGAGTCAAATTAGTTAAGGAAACTGATTTTTGCTCACAATTTTCCTTAATTATTAATTAACATTTGTATGAAACTATCATAAGTTAATTTGATCATGTCACTTTAAGAACTCCTTATCACATACTTTTTGTTAAGAAAATAATAGGATCAGATTAATTAAAATATTTTTGAGTATTATTTATAATAATGTTTCTCAAAGGACATGAAAATAATTGGTTAGTTTAAAATTTGATATAAATAAAATTGTTAACACTTATAAAAATTTAAGCTAAGATTTGTTTACGATCGTCCAGGCGTATGTATCTACATACATACACATATCTACAACCAACTGAGTTGGTGACTCTGTGATGGTGGGAGGTTGTACGTGATGTGAATAGTGTTCTGACATCACGTTAAGTAAGAGTGTCTTTAGAAATAAACGTAAAATTAAATGTTATTTCTTAGTTTGATTGTCAATAAGATATAATAAGAAATAGTTTAAAATCTCATGACAAGTTTAACTTACTAGGTCATACATGTTCCTATTCTATTAAAGAGAATTATTTTTAACGTTTCCTTTACTTTACATACATAAAAAAGTGAAGACAAGGTAAATAAGGAACAAAATATATAATAGTTGATTTAAATATTCGTCATATAAAGATGATGTTCAGAAACTACAATGTAATAAGTTAAAATTAAGCATTAAAACAATTATTAATAAGACTATTTAAAATGTTAAGAGTGATTGGGCAGTTTCTAGTTAATTCGTGGTTTTTTTCACACAAACTTTCAGTTTATTTCCATGTATTTATGTTCATAAAAGTGATTGATACAGTTTCATGGAATCTTTCGTCTACTACAGCTATGGTACAGCCGTTACTTTAATAATTACTGTCTTACTGCTCTTGTATTATTCTTACAAAATAATTTTTTTCTTATTCAAACTGTTTTAAGTTTATTATCTCCTATCGAATGTTCAATGGATAATATTAACATAACAATATTGAATTTATTTAAGAATTATGTTTATTTTTTGCTGAAGTTTTATTCAATTTTTCGCAAAAAATATGAGGCGTCAAAAATATATTAAATTTTTAAACATATTTATTTTGCATGCTTGTATTACTATGCATGTATATCCGTGAACAAATATATCTATTTGGTTTTTTAGATGTAGTGAGATTTTTATGAATATAGTAAAGTCTTATAACAATCACATTGAAGGATATGTACATTTTTAGACACACTATGACTTTACATATTTAAAGATAAATAAGTAAAATGCAACTACTAAGTAACGTGGCTTTAAAAAAATAATAACTAATTAACGTGACTTTAAAAAAATAAGTAGGATTCTTAATGATGTATCAATCTTCGCATTGCATTATTCAATAAGGTAACAATAGTGAGCTTAACATTTAAACATATTTAAAATATTGGTTGTATTGTAAATAATATTAACTCTGAAAAACAATAAAATTTTTTTTTTTAATATTAACAAATAAGGACTTACAGTTTTAGAATTTAAAATTATTTAATTTTAAATGAAAGAATTTCTCTGATTTCTTTAAACATTTTGTATTAAGAATATAACTCTACACGATCCCATTTTTACTTGTATTTTGTACACATCCAGTTATATACTCTTTTCTACACACACACACAAACACATGCACGCATAAATATATTATCTATAGGCCTGTATGAACATTGTACTTTGACACTTATAAAAACATACCCACATGTGTAAGATAATGTATATATAAGTAAGATTTTATGTGTTCTAAGCAATTTAAAAACAAACTTTAAGCAGGACTGCATAAAAAAATAAAAATTAATTTAAATAATACACTTAATTTTTCTTAACGTCTCTAAAATTTTTGGTTAATTTTTAGTAATTGCAGCAGAAATATATAAACACAAACCTTCAGATTTCTTACATAACAATTTTTTAACCATAAGTTGCAACATTTAACTTTTAACGTTCAAAAAATTTATTTCCATAATGAATATGTAATACATATTTTTTCTGAACCTTTGACAAACTCCAGTCTCAGCCAGGTAATTGTTATAAGTATTGCTTGTTAGACACCTTTACTATTAGTAAAATTTATGAGTTATGAAATAAATTAACAAAGCTTTTTAACACACAAATCTCTGCACTATATTTGTTTTTATTAAGGAATTTACTAAGAAACTACTGATTTGGTCTTAGTCAAAACTTTTGAGTCTTATAATACACTAAGTTTTCATACTGGCCTATTGAAAAAATATAAATAAAATATTAGCTTGCTATTCTTGCCTTTGAGCTTTCTTCATAGAGAACAGAGGTAGTTACGTCAACATAACAGGCAAGACCATATTCTTATAGGCCAGAAATTTTAACATCATACTTATATATTTTAGGGTCGAACATTCTATTATTTTTTTCTTCATATTTTTTGATGAGTTATTATTTCTAACAAAAATAAAAAAAAGGCCAAAAATACAAACGGGGACCTGACGTGTAAAAATTATATCATTTAAAATGTTGATTCTTTAATCAGAACTACAAAAATTCTTAGTCATATATAGATTAATATTTTAAAGGTCTGCTTGTAATTTTATCGAAACTTATGTTTTTCTTACTTAAAATTGTTTTGTAGTATAGGAGTTACTTGTTTTTAGCAATAAAGTTTATCAGTTAGTGATCCAATGGAAAAAATATTGTGCATCTAAAATAAATTTCGTTCACTTTAGAAATGCACTTATTTAATTTTTTTTCATTGTAAATAAACGCTTTTCTGTATAATATGATTATTTGGATAAGTGTACAAGATACTCTGAGATTCAAAAGAAAATTACGAATAAAAAGTTTTCTTATTCTTTATTACCATAGTTTATAGATTTGGACTATATTCTTTGTCAACAAATTTTTTCCAGTTTAGTTATGAAAACTTTAGTATTTAATTTTTTTAACTCTTTACTGCTTGTTGTTAGTCATGATTATAACAAGTATGCAGAGTATCAATTATTTCAACAATTTTTACGAAAATACTCAAGTTATCTGACATAATTCGTAGAGTTTAAAAGCCCTTAAACTAGTGTGATGGTTGTTATTACAGTTGGTGATGTACTTTTTACACTCTCTATTCCTTACTTGTGTAAAGTAATTGAACTAAACTTAAAAAGAGCTTGAGTCTTTTGAAACATTCTAACATGAACCAAAAATTTTACGTAAAGTAAAAATATTTTTTTGGTACTATGTGGCGACGTAAATGAAACACCTTAGTCCTCACAAATTCAAATTTTTGTATCCTTAATCAAAACTCACAAATACTAACCCATACAGTTTTCTATTTTCATTTAAATACGTTATTTTCGTAGACAACTGATTATCTAGTTACTTACAAATACACTGATGTTTATCCACACCTATTGCAATAGGTTCTTAACACAGCAAAGTATTCTATTGAAACTTTGTTTTCTTTGTGTTGTTAAGCGTTAAGAACTTAAACATTAAAATATTGAAAGAAAAAAAGCAGACAAAATTATTCTTTTAACAAACTAGTTTTTAAATTATTTACGTACAGAAAAAAAAAACAGAAATCCAATAGAATTTTAATATTTTTTCAGCAAAAATCAGTATTTTCATATGATAACACAAGTTGAGGTTCAATCAAATCAGTCAAGAACATGTGTTTTTCATTTATCAGAAAAATTTGTCTATACAGAAGCAAAATACATATAATACTGGTATTAAATACGTGTGTTATGTAGGTTAAGGCATGATTTACAATTTAATAATTAGTTCTTGCTGTATGTGGAATGAGTTATTATTTTACAATTTTCATTGATAAAAACTTGTTAATATAGTTGAAAAATCAACTAATTCGAATGTTTTTCTGTGCATCACAACCGAAAAATTAGAACATTGATAAAAGTAATAAGAATTACGTATGATCCCTAGATAGTTACTTACTCCTGACTTTAAGGGTCATTGAATACGCGGACCATGATAACTTAATTCTAACGCTGTAGCAACTAAAAGATGACGCTTCTCAAATTAAATCTTTAACAATGTAGACGTATCACGTAATTAGCAAAAATATGACAATAACATATTATACCTCAAAATGATATTTATAACAAGTTCCAATCGTAACGGCTTCTTGTAAGGGAGCTATTTAACACATGTTTTTGGTCCATCCTACATACACATAAGTGTGTGTCATGTACATATTTTTTATGACATACTTCAGGAATCAAAATCAAAGTCACAACCTTCAGTAGACAAATTTTAAGCCTCATATAGAGGTGATCCTAAGGTATTCTTGGTACAATGAATTGTAAAGAAAAAAAACAACAATAAATGACGAGACAGCCAATTACTGTTTAAGTTTCACTTTTATTATGACACAACTTTGATGACTCAGATGTAAGCTTTCGTAAGACAAATCTAGAACACTGTGCAGCGTTATATAGTTAACAAATATATTACTCTTTTATATTGTATTACAGAATGGTATGTACAACTAATCTTAATCACAACAGTTTCTTGTTAAATAGTTATTAAATAGTTGTTTGTGGTCCATTTTATATGCATACAAATTTGTGCTATGTACGTGTTCTATGTCATTTCTATAAGGCATTCAACCTAGAGTCCTCATGTACAATAGGCTTTGGAATCTTTGACACATTTAACAATTGTAGAAAATAACAAATTATACGGTGAGTTACTGTTTTAATCTTAGCTTAGTAATGACAAGGATTTTGTCTCTTTATATTTGGCCTCCTTAATTAAAATTTGAAACAATGTTCACATACATAATAATGATTTAATTTTTTTCATTCAGTATGCTGCTGATTGAGGTAGGTGTTTTTTTGAATCAAGATCTTTCAGTGGGCAAGTAGTAAGAATCCTTACACTGGTATTATGTGCCTATTATAGTTACATTATTTTAAGATAATAAATTAACAATCTGTTGAAGGTAAAAATGCTAAACAAATACATGAAGTAGTTTGATTTTTTTTAGAGAACCACACTAGGACAAAAGACTCATCGTAAGAATGATTTATGTTAAACAAGATTATCACAGTATTTTTGAAATCATGATGTATATCTATTCAGCAATATTAATTTCCCTTTAGTACGAACGTTTAAGAGCCTTCAAAAATTAGCTCTACTACCTTATTTCTTTTCCCTGTCATTCACCTTACAAAATTTAATAAAGTTTTTTCTTGACAACCGTCACCAATTTTTTCTTTTTCTCACTCAAACTCTTAAATATCAGTTAGATAAAAAAAAACTATTCAAAATAAATAAAATTTATTAGGAACCAGAGTTATGGCTATATTTACCAATCAATTAATATTTCAATATTTCAATGTCTGTTTGACATCCTACTCCGTGATCTATGCAAACGTGACAATGTACGAAATGGAAGCAACATGATTTATTGAAACATCAGTAAGTTAGAGCAATGAAAATGGCTGTTTATGTTTTAACCAACTTACAGAAAAGTTTTCCAGCTTTTTACTTATCGCTTGACTTTCATAAATCTATTCATTGTCTAGCCCACAAGTCAAAAATAAATCGTCACTGTCATACTATTTTTGAAAAACGTCAACAAATTCTTACTTAAATGAGTAAAAGTAACGCATGTATTATTATTTTAGTCGTTACAACATGAAAAATCGAGATGCTTACATGGCTTAAGCTTACTCACTTTGGACTCGGTCATGCAGCGCACATTTCTTGCATCGTCAAATTGACATAGTTACTTGAAGAAGATGCTGTCACGAAGACATCAAAGTATTGGATTGTTAATGGTTTAATAAATGTAGCCATACTGTCTCTGGCATCTTTTACTTTTTTTAAAATACTTTGGCAAGGGAGCTAGTAACAAAAGTTCTTTAATTATGATTATTATCACTTAGTGTTAAATCTGCAACTACTAAAAGTAAAATAAGAACATAATGTTATTATTTTCTGAGTATTTGATTAGTTTTTGTTTGGATTTTTTATTGTACTGCTGTTAATCTAATAGTATAAAGGAGCTGGTAAAAGTTACACAGTAAAACGTTATTCAAAAAACTTTTGTTATATTAAATCGACATACGTTGTGTAATTGTTTCTAAAACCTGCCTCTACGTATTGCTAATTCTTTGTCTTTAATACATCACACACAGTGCTTATTCAGCAAATTAAATATTTATGGAAGTATCCAGTCGTTAACTGAAAAATATTTATCTTATAGCAATATGGCTATAAATTAAAATTATTCCTTACCTAACTTATGTATGTCAAAATTTGTAAGAAATAATCACATCTGGAGTGCACAGACAGTTGGAAAATGAAGCTTCAAAAAATTTTTTTATATACGTACTATACCATATGTTTCTTTAGATCGTACTGTTTAATATTTTAAATAAGGTTACGTTGCCGTTGAAAAATGGTTTTAAATAATCTGAGAACACTACTGCTCGCACAGATTGGTTTTGTAGTCGTTGCAATTTAAAAAAGTAAAAAAAAACTAAATACATCTATGTTTACCGTAATAAGAAAGTCTTCCTTAAAATTTTTAAAATATTATAAATAAATTTCATTATATAATAGAGAATTTCAATTAAAAACTTTCAACTTTGTTTTATAAAATTACCAAAGACTAAAATTTTCATTGATTCTAGAAGGACTTTTTAAGATATACACTTTTAAATAGTTAGGCATTCTAGCTCAAAGTCAAATAAGAGTTTTGTAATCTATCAATACGTTAAATTGACAATTGGCTACATAAGTTTACGTATTTTTCGGGGAAAGTCAGATATTTTTTCGCCAAACATGGTAATATTGGTTGTTAAGATGAAGAAAATTAAGTGTAACAAGAACTTCTATAGCTCGTAGCTACTTTTACGGGCACTCCCAAGTGCGTAACATGATTTTTTTTTAAATAATATGTAGCTTTTAGCTTGTAAGCTGCGATGAAGGTTAAAAAGTAAGGTATGATGGGTTTTGGACTGTAGTTTAATTTACAAAGTTTGATGTTATGTCTAAATCATACGTGATAAAGTCCGTTGTAATAATGTTTATTATAAGTCTAATTCTAGAAATACAGAGAAACAGTTATGCTTCAATATGGCGTTACGTTGATAAATAATCATTTTTTCATAACAGTATTCAATCACTCAATCGATCACGGACGACAAGTTTACTAGTTGTAGCTAAGTTTAACAACAGTTACTTATTCAACTATTTATCCCAACCATGTCTTAGCTCTCCCTAAAGATGACTACAGGGGCATTAACATAAGGTTGAGACTCTCTTCGTTCTCACAATGCTAGTGCTTACATGCAGTCCATCTCGGAAAAGTTAAAAAATGACAAATCATTCAAAAAACTCACCTTAGTATCTCGGTTAATGAGCTCTTCCTATAAGGTATTAACTCTTCTCGTGTAAATTCTTTTTCATGATGTCAAAGTGCTGCTAGATTTATAATGAGTCATCATTGTTATATTTTTTTTGGAATTAAGTTCCTTTTTTCCCGTTGTAAATCTTAAGCAAATGGGGGCTAGAACGGAAAAAGTGTAACAAGACTTTTTTCTAACCCCACTATAGTTTAACAGTAGTGTAAAAAGCTATACACATGGGCACACGAAGATTTCTCCTTCCACGTGCACACTGCAGTATTCGGTGGCCTCCTTCTTTTCAGTCTTCTTTGGTCATGATCGGCTAGTAGCTTCTATCCACACTGTGTACCATCAGTACTATATTTACAGCAACTGCTGTAATTATATTTGCATATAAATTTCCTTGAGCTTGCCTGACTGCCTGTACAGGAACAAATACTTTGTTTGTTTCTCGAAAGTTAATAGGCCCTTGCTTTTGTGATACTTGTTATAACTGGACAAGTAGTACATTTAAATTATCTTATGACCATGGTTTTTTTTGCTTACTTTACTGGCTTACAGTCCCATGTCAGAGAAAGTAACGTAAAAGATTTCTTGGGAACGACTAGAGTTAAATACTTATAACCTCTTGCATTATGGCTGACGTTGGTCCTATCTATGACACGTAAGCTTATTTTTTGCTTATGTATTGCTTTAGTGTACACGTACTACTTCGGACACTCGTTTCACCAACTGTTTTTTGGAGTTTTTTTTTACTAGACAAACTTACAGCAAGTGCTCATTAAAATCATAATACTGGTGAATTTTTTTTTTAATAACATCTTTTTGTCATCAAAATTTTTCTATTCATCTATGGAATTGAAAGTCTTGTTGTTTATTTTTCTTTGAGTTCGTAAAGCCTTTCATTACAAATTTTAATTGTTTTTAAGCTTTTTTTTGTTACTAAATTATTTTTATTATGTATCTTAACTGTTTCCTAAACACTGATAGTAGCGTAAACGCTTTAACTACTTTTGTATATTATTCGTTGCATTTGTCTGATCAAATGTAACTACACTACTTCTTGTCTTTTCACTATTTTTTTTTAAACTTGTTTACAGCTTAACGAGCATTGTAAGTTTGTATGTATTATTATGATTTATCTTTTGATTAAATAACTAATTCAGCGTAAAGTTTCTAATAATTTACAAATTTTTCTTGTCTAAGGTTATTTTTAAACCATTCTGCTCTCTCTTACCTTCTTAAAATTTTTTGATTGATATCTTTACGTAAGCCTTCAGTTCTATTACATTTTTTTTTTCGTGCTTTGGTGATTTTTACTTGGTGCTTTGAACGGCACTTACTTTTGTAGTACTTCCACTGTCTTAGTGTACAATTTTAGTCATATTTCGCCATTATCTTACTTGCCATACTTTTCTTACACTTATCTCACTATTATACAGACCAACAACTTATTCTTGCCTTTTTACTAACTTCCTCTTTGCTTTGCCTTTTTCTTCTCAGTATCAATCTTTTATCGTTTTATCCTTTTAGCCTCTTATGTATAGTCAACACAACCTAATGTCTGTAGTATAAAGAAATCTTCAATTACTTACACACAGTGTTAAGTATAACTTGATCTTATGGATAAAGTGGCATACAAGAGTAAAGTTACTAGGCAATCCAACATGGGCAATTTAGAGCAGTGCCAGTGGATGGTTGGTAGGCAGTAGTGATGCTCGTACCTTCTTTTTTTTTGCCCTTTTGCAATCCTGCCAAAAGCTCAGTCAAATAAATTAATTATTTACCATTATATGTTTACGTTCAAAAGAAGCCAAATAAACACATTATCATGAATATAAAATCACATTTAATCATCTTAAGCTCGCTTAATTTCTTATAATTTTATTTGGAAAAAAAAATTAATAAGATTGGTTGTAAAAGTGGTCCTACTTAAGCAATTACATTTTTTTTATTCTATGTCACATTTATGAAAATCAAATAAATACTTAATAACTTAATATAAAAGTTTTTAGTATTAATGACATTTGTTGGATTAAAGTGTATACCAGTGAAAATAAAGCACAACAATAAGGAAAAACCAGCTGTGAGGAGTCTTCAGACCCTCCGTAACATCTAAATTTTTTTCGCTTTTTAGAAAACGCTTGCTGTATGCAGCCATAATGAGTAGGATAAAATATCAAGTTAGTATAATCAAACTAAGAAACTTATGATAAAATATGTTTATTATGTATAACATAAATAGTAATTACTTGAGAGCCAAATAACCTTGGATAATTGAGTGAACGAAAAATTAATATTTTATAGATGCATAACGGTTGTTTTCGTCAGATTAGTGCCATTATCCCCAGGGCTATTTTGCAACCCAAATTACCTTATAACGAGTATTTTGATTCCGCAAGGTGACTTACCGTTGAAGAGAAGATACCAAAATTATCCTCTCTCGTACGTCTCTGCTCAACAACGCTCTCCCTACTCGCTCTTCACTGGATCTGTCTCGGGGGATTTGCGTTGATTTTAATTTAGGTATTTATTAGAACAAAAATTATTACCATCTAAAATCACCTCAAATACACTCCTTTCGGTCCCGATGCCACGGCGCAAGCCCCTGATCGCAACTAAGATGCCAGTGGTGCGCTCAGAGAGCCACGCTTGTCGGCTTATGCACACACACTCACGCACCTTTAGCCCCACTTTCTCTCTCGCGCGACTCTTGGTCTGGGACCAGGTCTCCTTGGCGCGGTTGACTGTCCGTACATACACACACACGTTCGGTGCAACCTGTAGGACCCAGGCATGGATTGCCGTCACGGCCAGAGAAGGTCGCAAACACGCCTTATAATTTCACGTCCCGGCGCCGGCCCTCGATCCGTCCCGCACTTGCACTAGTGCTATGCCTCTCCACTTGCTCTCGCAGTCGTGCGCGCCCTTTTCTTCCCCTCCCTCTCTCTCTCTCTCTATTTCACTCAGTCCTTGTCCCTCCCTCACATACTTGTCGGATGAATCAGTCTTTGCGTCTCAGTGGAGGTCTGAGTGGGGCACACTCACCACGCTTTCAATCCCAGTCTCGCGACTCTCGCCCTCGCACCGGTAGTGACAGTCGATGTTCGCCCCTCTGTGCCCCCTCTAGCCTATTCACCGTACCTTGACGTATGCTACTCGACTCTTACAGATAAGTGAGCCTGCTGTGTCGTCGAGGGTGGTGGTTCCGAAAGTTGACGCTCCGGAGTCCCTTGATCCTCCTCCCCGGCTGCGTAGGGCCCCCTCCTTCTTGGCATGGCTAGCGTTGTTGTCACAGAGGAGGACGTCTGGTCGACGGGGCGACCAGCGGTCAGGGCCGAGCAGGCTTGGATCAGCCCTATTTCTCCTCTCTTTCTCGCTTGCTCTCACGGTACCTCAGGTGCCGACGCTCTCTCTCTTTCACACACTCTCGTCGCGTTTTCCCGTCATGGAGCTCGACCTCTTTTCCAATCTCCGCGTACACACTAGAAAAAAGGAAATAACAGAAGAGATGCTCGTCTCGAGTACTAGCCACGGAGAGAAAAAACAAAACGAAAAGTAAAATGGCGTGGACACTCTCTTTACGCTCGACAGCTCTCTCTCTCTCTCTCTCTCTCTCTCTCTCTCTCTCGACAGTCAAAACTCTACTGGCTTTTTCCCTTCGCCCTCTCCTTCTTGCGCTCTACTCCCTGACCATTGTGTCGGTATCCCCTCGTCCCTCATCCGATTACCTTCTTGTGCTCAAACTGTTTATCCGGCCCCTACTTTACCTTCCAGTATGACTCTTACGTGCCGACGCCTCGACACTTACATAATCGCATTCACTCATACGCACGCTACATTTTTCTTAGAGAATACTACGCACACATCTTATTTGTTTTATGTTTTGTTTCCAAATCGTTCTTATGTTATTCTTATGATTCCTCACTATAACTTGTGTGCACGTATGTCTTTCCATTTGTGTTTTTTTTCCCTTAATATAATCGTTTGTTTACCTGCTTCTGTCAATGTATGTTTCTTTGTGGTGCGTACAAAGGCCACGAAAAAAAAAATTTTGTGTACGTATCTTTTCAATACTGTTTCTTGAGAAGGACGTGAGTTAACTGTCTAAATGTTTGTAGGTTACGCAGTTATCAGTTATTTTATATTTTATTTCTGTCAAATTCGTTGCTTTCTCGCTGTTTGTTTAGAGGCCATGAGAAAAAAGAAAGGAAATATACGTACACACATGGACGCACGCACACACATACACACATGTATGTTTATAGAAAGTGACTTATGCGGACGTCCGCATAATTCCACTGTTGTCCTTATAATTATGCTTACATAAATATGATTGTCCACATAAGTTACCTCTGCATATATATATATATATACTGCTTATTTTGTAGTAACTTGCTCCTTTTCCTTTTCGTATTCTGTTAGGTGAAGACATTTTTGTATACACGGTTCTTAATTTTATTCATAGGCTACGCGTATCTTGTTGCTCCTTTGTAATTTCACATTGTAATTTTCATAGTCTATGCCTGTTAATTAATATGAACCCATAAATAAGTGGTCATACTTCCCTCTGTATGGTTCTTTTTATATATAAACCATCTCTTTTTTCATAAAAAACTTTGAATTCAATTTGCTGTCGTAATAATATTTAGATTTGTGTTTATTTTAAATTTGTGTTATTGCAGCTAGTGTTTTGGATTACGGAAGGGACTGTGTTATCTGTTTGAATAAGTCAGTAAAAATTTGACCAGTCTGTAGGGATTTAACACTCGTTGGGAGTCTTGCTGGTTGCCCGAATATAAGTTCGTATGGCGTAAAATGTCTCAATTCATGTTAATCTGTATCGTAGTCTAGCATGCATAGTGGGAACATCTTGTCCTATCATTTAGTTCAGTCCAAATATGCTTTTAAGCAGTCTGACAAGACGTGATGCATGCGCTTTATTGTGTGGGTTCATTTCTCGGACGATAGTTTCTCTGGGGCTCTGAAGTATGCAACAAAATTATCTATTAATGCTTTTACTGTTTTTTTTTGTGGTAGCATCTTGTACTAGCGGTAATACAACATATTTTTCTAGCCAATCTTAAATGGACAAGACATGTGAATTTCCTTCATCCGATAGTTTTTTTATCAGCCCGTACGAATCTATTATTATTTTTTCAAATGGTCTGCTTGAAGTATCTGTAATAAACATGGCTTATTTTGCTTTAATTTGTATCAGTGTTTTGGTTTGATATGACGGGCAGCCAATCAAAAATTGCCTGATATGCAGCCTTACATTTCTTTAATAAGAGTCTTTTACTAATTTATCGTAGGTTTTGATTCATCCCTTGTTGCCCCCTAATTGCGGACTTATACTATTCCTTGATTGTTTTATACACTGATTGACTCATGGTACAGCTAATATAATTAGGTAAACTGTCGCTGTCATTTTTAGGTTTCTAAGGATTTCTTTGAACTGCTCAACGAAGTACGTCCACTTGTTCACGTTGAGTATCACGAGATCATGTATTACTTTTATTGATTTTGGTTCATTTTGTAACTACCTTGAGTGATTTTATACATTTCTTAATGTCCAGTTTAAGTGTGGTATCTTTAAAATATGTTCTTATGTACATTCTTATCATAGATATTTTTCTTACGTTAGTGCGTCTGACGTCATACAACAACTTTTCCTCGCTATACAGAGCTATTGGGTCTATATACAATTTTTTATACAGTGCGTCGATCGTTTCTGTATTGGAAATACTGTCCAATATTGTTGCATTGGCTAAATTGTCTAAATAGATAAAAGATTGTTATTTCGCTCAGTGTATCCTTTGAAATAAAGGTGCTTCTGAGCTATTCTGCTAAAACTACGATAGTATTTCTTTGCGGCAGCTATGTTCTGCAAGCCCTGTATTTTTCCAATGTTCATGTTTTGACGCAAATTTTTCTCTCCTTGCTGGGACTGTTGTCGTTTTCTCTTATTGAAGCTCTTTTTCTTATAGCCCTGGTCGCTGTTCAATGAAAAAGAGCTACGTTTGGTAATAGTGTTCAGTGGTGGTGGAAACTAAGGCAGGGTCATGATGTGCTTTTCATCAGCACTCACTTTTTTTTCTCTCTCTTACTATTTCACTGGCCTATGTATTATACTGTTTCATTTCTGTATTATTTCCTTGTAGTTTGTTAAGAGATTGATCATTGCTGTCTTACTCAAGTTTCTTTCGATATAATCTGACGGTTTCTCTTTGTTGGAATCGTCGTCTTACTTTTTATTATTAGCTATAGGTGAGAAATCACTACCAGCGTCTTCAACGAGAGCTTGAACATGTTGGTCTTCAAGATGCACATGTTTGAATTCTGCGTTTTTTTCCCCCATGTAGTGTTGGTATACTATTGGTTATATACATTGGGTGACACATATAGGTGTATGCATACATCCTTTTTATAGTGTTGTGAGAATACGAGAGCGCATTCCCCATCATAGAATTAATGGCTGTTAATAAGTATTTATTTTGCTGCTTTTGGGTCTTCACATTTATTCATCCATTCCATCATTGCCACCGTTGTTACCTTCGTTATTCTGATTGTTAGTATTGTAGCAACTATTATAATAACTTCTGCCAAATCTGTCGTTGTTTATGTTGAAACCTCGGTTGTTTCAGTTTTTATCATGGTTATAATTATAAGAAATATTTCTGGCAAATCTATTGTCACTTCCATTAGAACCTCGGTAGTTTTCGTTGTTATTATTGTTGTTATAATTATTACAGTTATTTTTTCCAAATCTGTTATCGTTATGGTTGTAGCCTTGGCTGTTCTAATTGTCTTTGAATAAGTTTTGCTTATCGGAAAAATTCTCTTTTCTTTTATAGTTATTGTATTGGTTCCGTAGATTTTTCTAAATTATTTTCCCTTTTCTTTCATTTCTCACCAACGTGCAGCTCTTGTTCGTGATGCGTTCCTTTCGTCTACAGTATGCACAACTTTTGGTTAAATTTTCGTACTAATTTGTTGCAGTCAAACTTTTATAAGTATTGTTCCTGGCCACCATTTTGTGTCACCCTTTTATCTCAATTTTCTGTCTTTCTGGTATCTACATCGAGTTAGAATGTTTCTCACTATTCCATCGCATAGTTGGGTCTACTGCAAAATAAACAGAGGCCATAGTTTATCGCACTTGGGTAACATTTTAGCGAGTTCTTTATATCCGTTAGATTTTACATGTATGCACTTTTCTCTATTTATTCTACCTCTACTTGTGCCATCCTTCTGTACGCATTATGCCACGTTAGTATATTGTCGCGTAAGCTAATTTTGCTGCCTATTTTCAGTGCAATTACTACTGCTTCGTCTAATGTTTGTGGATTTTGGTAAGTTACTTAATGGTTATTTGGAGCCTGTAGCCAATAACAAAATTTTATTTTTAACTCTTCTTCTACGTCTTTTTTAGCGACGTTTTTTATGTTGCAGAATACATTGAGCTAGTATTATATAAAATTATTATTCGGCTTTCTAATGTCTGGATTTAGTCACAATACAACTTCACTAGCTTATTTCTCAGTTGCAACATGATTCTTAGTTTTGCTAATAAGGTGGTGGCATTCCCGGTGCAAGTATACTTATCTTATGTTTCTGTCAAAATTTAATCTATTATTGAAAACTGTGACAATAGGAGACTGAACTTGCCGGCCTGGCTCCGCAATCTGCTTGCAAGGGTTCTAATAAGAAATTTTTCACACATTGGTCCTACTGTGAAAGCTACCGTTCTGATCATTTGTTTAAACAATGGGAGTTTTACTGGATCGCCATCAAATATAGATGTATCTTTGGCGAGATGGCTCAATGTAGCTACGGAGCTTTGTAACCCACGTGTGTGAGTCTTGTGAAACACATATCACGGCGGTTCTAGGACGTGATTTTGCATTTCCTCTTGCCATCGCCAATTTGCCGTAAATGATGCATGTCTACGACTTTTCGTGCGTCTGTTCTATTACTAGTGTTACGATTTTGAATAAAATTGTCATCCTTATTAAATGTATTATTGTTTTTAATAAACAGAAGTCACTTCCAAGTGTTAGATCCAGCCCGTTTTTCTCCGGGGATTCTCGTCATTCTCAAGTCCTTTATTATGCTACTTTTGTAATTTCAGATCAATGGAGCTAATGTACAGTTTGTTTTGACGATTGCTCCATGTTGCACTGTCAGAAGAATTTCCCACTGTACTGTGCACACAAGAGCTTCCTGACTTCCTAGATTCATTTTCTGTCCTACTATGTTGGGTGTTAGTTTTTTCATCATCTTCATCATGAACACTTTTTTTTTCTTACTGGCCTTCTGCCACTCTGCCCATAATTTCAAGTCTTAGTATAGTTAACTTATTTTTTGTTAGTACTACTTGTATTCGAGGAAAGATTTGCAAGTCTCCCAATCTCACAGGCCTGGTTCTTTTGCTTATGCGTATCTTGCTAATCTCCTCTTAACTGTTTTGCTTCACTCTCTTGTTTCTATTACTTTTTTACTCCATTTCCCTATTTTTTGGGCTCAGACTAGCAGGGGCACACTTACGCACAGCTGTATGCTATCATACGTAATACATAGTATCTATATTCAGATTATGGACAGAAAGTAATTACGTTGCATGTTATCGAAAGGTATAACATGTATTATACGACAAATTTATAGTTATCCCTGAATTGGGCACATGATGTAGACATTCTTTTAAAGCTCGAGAAAAACTGATAAGTGCAGCGTAGGTAAGTTCTTAATACTTATGGACTTATGGACTACACTGCTGCTTACGCTCTCTCTTTATTTCTTTTAAACAAAGAGGAGTAGAGAGCACTACTGTTAGCTCTTTAGTTTTCTTTTAAATGAAGAGAAGTAGGGAGCAAAAACTTTTTTCTCCCAACCCCGTTACGCGATATAGATATCACGTCTATTCGGAAAGATCATTAGCTTCTGACCCTATGTACTTCTGCTGAAACTTGAATTTTCGGATAAGATAGTCAGAAAAAATCCTTGTGTTTATCATAAATAGCTACTGGATACTCCAGATCTACTTCTAATATGTAGCCACAACGGCCATTATTTTTCCAAACATCACCAACGCCTAATATATCAATGAACTTGAACTCTAGGATGTGATTAACCCAGTGAAAGTTTTATCATGATAGTACGTGCGTCATTGCACATAGAAAAAAATTATTGGCTTTAAATTACATGGGGTTTTTGTCTTTCATCTCTGAATTATAATTTTCTTTCTCGTACTTGCTGTTTGTCTCAACATAATGATTAAAGCATTGGCTCATAACTCCTCTAAAGCTTTTTTTTACCAACAAAAGCATATCTATGTATGTGAGCAGCTCTTATTCAACTTGGGGGAGCTTCAAACTAAAATTCTGCCAAATATGTGGATCAAACGTTTTTAAAGATACCATCTAAGAGCAAGACATCAGTCTTCCAGTATAGATTAGAGTACTCTGTCCAAACTTTCTGTGCATGCTCATAGTCTGCATCATAAATTATACTATTTTTTTACTTGCTGTGAAATTTTATTGCAAATGAAAGCCCTCTCTTGCTTAGTTTCTCTACGAAACTCTCATAGTCGTAAGGGAATGCATCCTTTCTTAGAAAAGGTGTCTTGTCTGCTCTTCACTATAAACTCGTTGGAATTTATGGCTAGTAATACCACTCTAATCCATTATTATTATGTTGATCATTAATTTTTCCAGGAAGAAGGACACGAATAAGAACGAATCAATAAATTAAAAATTAATGTCACAACTTTTTTTGAGTTTCACGGATGAAATGTACTTCTACTTTTTTTGGACAATAAGGTTGATTTTTTCCTTGAAATCTTTGCTTGTGGTCAACTCTTTAATGATTAAATATTAGTCGTAGCCTGTCACATTGTAAAATATTACTATAATAAATTTTGTATTCTGGTAGTTGATTTTGCAACATTCATGAGCAGCTCCTCTGAATCTTTCAGTCAGATGACATTGATTTCGTACTTTCTTAAAATTTTTTTTATCAAGTCACCGCAAGCATGAGTAGAATTCATTGGTTAAAGACTTACATTTATTGTTTTTAACAGTTCAGTATAATTTACACATTCTATTTCTATTTTCCCTTACTTGTCTGGTACACCATCAGTTATTTTGTTTTTAGCTAATTGATTGATATATCGACAGTTTGTTTGACCTTAGGCTGTGTGTCATTTTCCTTTGTTAGTTAATTTATCATTGTATAGTTGATTATTGTTATTTTTATAGGCACAGTTAAAGTATTCTTCATTTAAACTATTGACAAAAGTTTTAATAAAAAGCAAACCATTTCCAAAATCAGCAATCACTGTAAGACAAGTGTTGGATTTCATATATAACCCTAGCGTACTATCAGGAGCTACAGCTTTTTAAATTTTTCTAATCTTTCGTTTCAGATAAGGTTTTTTGTTGTTGTTAACATTGGATCCTCGTATTTCTGTCCCCACTTTCTCTGTTATTTTATCTGCTTGTACCTGTATTACTGCTGTTGTCTCTATATCTCCCTCTCCCAAGCTGTACAATTTGAATTAGGGCACCTTGTTAATGGTTGGATTGGCCTTAATTATATTCTGTTGCAATAAATCTATGGTGTCCAAATTTATAACACTGTCACTTTAATTTGTACGAAATGTACTAAGTTTATTTTTTATCATTCTTTTGATAGATTGTATTTTTAAATTCACCTTTGTACAAATTCCTTGATCATTTGATCTTTGGGTATCAGATCTATATAATCTGTGATGAAGCTATTGCTTACTGGCAATGCTTTCAGCAAACATCTCATTTTTTTAACTTTTGTTGCTTTTCCTACATTAGATTTAAATTTTTGTACTGATCTCTAAAACTGAGCTCAACATTTCTCCTATTTCTTAAAGTTATTAAACTCAATATGCTTTTTTTCCTTGACTAATCATCTGCAACAATGTGAATTTAGTCGTATACATTTTTCAAAAGTTTAAATAATCTTATTAACCACTTTGCTTTGTCTAATGTGGCCAACTTCTTTATCCGAAACTGTAATTATGATAATCACTCTAGATTTAAGGCAACCTCTGATTTTTTTTTTTTTTTTTATTGCTTATATTATGGTGACATTATCCATCTAAATTTGTAACCGCTGGACCATAATAGAATCTTTCTTGTTGTGAGTACTTATTCAATTTCTTTACCAAACATCTAAAAATGTTAGATGACTTTTTCTACATTCAGTTCTTTTTGTACACTTGCCATTCACATATTTTAGCTTTTGTACTCAATTTTTACCTCTGCTTTTTTAGTGACTCAATAATAGTCTTTGTTCTTGCCACTTAACGAGACTTTTATCATCTGTGATCGCTTCTACAAATTTTTTAAATTTCTTTATTTTGGACTGGTACTTTTACCTGGACCATGTATTTGGCTAATTTTTACAGACATTAGAAGCAGAGCGTAAAAAATTAAAGAAACAAGACACAACGTTTTGCTACCATGTGATGAAAAAAATTAAACGTAGACTTTAAAGTATCATAACTTATATTCAAAATGGTCTTATTGTTTAATATACATTTATATTTTCACGACTAAAAAGTGACTGCTTACGACAAAACCTACAAATTAGTTGACTCTATCACTTTATGCCACTTGTGGAATTAGTAGTTACAATTTCCGTGAGTTTGTGCGCTTCAAATAAGCTTTAACATTTTACTCACATTGCAACAAGTGTATATAATAAGGCAAGCGCATATCGTTTGATTCACTATGCTTTATAATTGATAACAAGTAATTATGAGACAGTAAAGAACCTTTTATCATTTGCAGTTTCCTGTCAGTAGATACATTAATTATATATAAATTATATTCAGACCTCTAGTGTTAATCGTTCAGAGATCTTGTTAAAACTTTGATAATATTTACAAAACAGATACTATTTTATTTTTAAAAGACCAGTTACTTTACTTGTTTTTACTCGTGAAATTTTCAGTTAACTTAATAATATTTCTGATACCATGACAATCACTATTTTTAAGATGTAGTTTCCATTCGTTTTGGATGACATACGCGCAAAAAAAAAAATAACACACATTAAAATTCAAAAACATAAAGTGATATCTTATTTTTACTTAAAATATAGAGGCAGAAATAGTTCCTTATTATTCACTATTTTCAGTTAACTTAATAATATTTCTGATACCATGACAATCACTATTTTTAAGATGATGTTTCCATTCGTTTTGGAAGACATACGCGCAGAAAAAAACAACACACATTAAAATTCAAAACTATAAAGTTATATCTTATTTTTATATAAAATATAAAGGCAGCAATAGTTCTTTAATAATCACTATTAATAAAATTAAATTTTTTTTGTTCCTTATTTTAACATCATACATTTGCCAAACCTTTTACTCTTCTTAAGACAAATTTTCATAAAGACATCACAGCTTTAACAGCAAGAAAGTAACTAGGAAAACGCACTGTATATGAGCTAGCTGGCTATTCTCATACGATATCATAAATAAACTTTTATTGTATACTATTATTAAACTCTTTCCATAACCCATAAGTAAAGTAGCATTATAAATCGCATTTGTTTTAAAGAACTTGGTAGTTTTGACCATTGACTATAATTACGAATATAATATACAAGCTAGCCTACTCTTATTCAGGTATTTATCAAATTTTTTACAGTGTTAATAGTGCCAAAAGGTGCGTTGGATTGCTGTAACAACAAACATCAAAGTATTTAAAAAAACATACATTACTGTAAAAGTTCTCTCATGATAATAAACTTTGTATTCAAAATGTTTTTGCCTGTGATCGCACCTCTGCTGTTGGATAAGTTTCCGATTATTTTTAATAAGCACCTGTTTTAGTTTCCTATCTTTGTAGCACTTCTGCAGCTAGCCTAGCAAGGACCTCATTAATTTTAAATAATTAAAATTAACCTATCTCCATGCTCATATATAGTACAGACGCAGCTACGTCCAAGTGTACACTGTACACATGCGCATGAGTATTGGTACTCTCCTGTGACTTATGAGAGTCGTGAGTGCTGGTGCACACGTTTTTCTCCCTACTTTACTGCTCGATGACTGCTGTCTTATTATTGTCATTGTTGTTGCTAGAATTATCATTATCGTAGCAGATATACCTTCTATACATCGGTGCTTAGGGTAGCTACCTATAAGTGTACACGCATGCTGTCTCCTCATTTGCGTGTCGTTACTCCTCATTCGCTAATTGTCACTGTTACCGCGGGATGGCTCATATTATTCCGCATGTATAGGTGCTGGACACAGTTGCGTACCTGTACGTAAACAAAACAATGATGGAGAAAGAGGCATCAGCAATGACTGATAAGAGACAGTCTGTCGATATGGTGCCAAATTTTCCTGATCCTACTGCTTTTGGCCTTGGAAAAGATAAATTAAAGCTGTCATTCTCATTATCATCATCCTACTCCTGATAAGAAGTGCAGCAGTGTCGAGAAACAAGTGATGTTGCATTGCCATCATTAAATGATAAATTTTTTACATCCACTGAAACAAAGCAATACAGACAAATTTTAACATCAAATAACTTGGACTTTTTTAATTTCATCATATTTAACGAATCCTTTTTTAAATGCTATATTATGAATGATTAGTGGGCTGTGAATAAATCTTTATACAAAGATATAATAGGCAGGCACTTAGCGGGTACTTGGGGGTACTTGGCCAGTACTTACCGGGTACATGCTGGGCATATGGTGTACTCTTGGCAGGTTTGTTTGGAGCTCTTTTAGGATTTTATATGCCTGCTAAGTGCTCGCTTAGTACCCATCAAGTGCCTGTTATGTGCCGGGTGAGAATTCGCTAAGTGCCAGGCAAATACCCGCCAAATACTAATCAAGTGCCTGGAAAGTACCCACTAGGTATAAGCATTTGCCTGGTACTAGATTACCCTATATACAAAAGAAGGACTGAACGCAACATAGAATTAAAGTAACCAGCACACCAGCAGTCAAAAAGAAGGAGTTCGTGCCAAAGGGACGGAAAACTCGTAAATGTCAGTAGGATACATTAACCAGAAACCAAGTAGCATTTTCTATTACAGAACGCAACGAGGCCCTTCAAAGGAAATTAATATTATTGCTAATTGTGGAACACTATTGATAAAAAATAGTGAATTAAAAAGTCACAGTCAAGAATTTGATATTCAGGGTTAGCTTACAAGTAATTGTAGCGACCAAACTGGACAAAAAAGAGAGGAATAGAGAAGAAATTAAGAATATATGAGAGCTAACGGAAGCAAATGAAGTAATGAGGGTTATCAAGAACCCTGAAAAAAGTATTTTCGAAATGAAGGTCATCGAAGTAGTGGAGAGAGTCAATGGAGAACCAGACAAATTAAAGAATAAAGAGGGGGAAGAAGAACCACTACAGAATAAGCATACAACATAGCAGCTCACCGAAGCTCATAATCTGTAGTGACCGTAAATTTTTACTGGATCAAATACGGTGTAAGCTGTTGTTTTACAAATACTACGGCCACTAGTTCTTTATCCTAGGTGGGATATCGTAGTTCTTTTCTTTAAAAGCAATGTGAGGCGTTTGCTTACGGTTTGTTTTTTCTAATTTTTGCCTTGGCTTTGTGTGGCCCCTATTGCGTTATCAGAGGCGTCTGTTGTTACTGTAAACGGTTTTTTGAGATCAGGTGCTGCGAGTGCGAGTTCTTCTCATAGTGCGTTAACAAGTTTATTAAACGCGAGATTCTGCTACTCATTTCATTTAAGCTCTGCTTTCATTCTTAAAAGTTTGAATAATAGCTGCGCAATTTCTATATAATTCTGGATAGATCGCTTATGATATCCGACAAATCTAAGAAATTGTTTTAATTTCTTTGTATCTGTAGGTTTTGATTTATTCCTTGTTGCTTTAATTTTCTTTGGTTTTGTTCTTATTGGCAAACCTCTGACAAAATGCTCCAGAACCTTTGCTTCTTTCTTTAGAATTCGGAATTTTTTCGGCTTTATCATAAAGTTGACTTTTGCCAGAGGGTTAAAGAGTCATATAAAATGCCTTTCATTCTTTTTAAACTTTTGTGAAAATACCACAGCATCATATTAATACACTTTAATTTTGTGTCCTTGCAGATCTCTAAAGGCAAGGATTATTTTGTTTAAGTATGTGATTAGAGAGTTCGTGCATCCCATCGGCATTTTTTTATACTGATAGTGACCGTCAGTCATAGAAATTGCTGTATCACGTTTTTTTGCCTCATAGATTTTTATCTAAAAAAATTGTGTTTTAAATCTACTATTGTACTTTGGCTTAGTGCTCCAGTGTATCACCTGAAATCGGTAGAGAGTAACAACTTTTAACGGTGATTTTGTTGATTTGTTTTAAATCTGTAACTACTTACGATTGCTTTTCTCCGTTCAGCCCTTCATTTTCTGGCACTGTTCACATATTGGAACTGTACGGCGACTTAAACAATTTGACTATACCTTAAGGTTTGCTCAATCAGCTTTCTTTGCTTGATTTTTATCTCTTTTTCAACTGCAGGTGGATACTTTTACTGTTACAGGCTTATTTGTTGTCGTTTATATGTGATATTCTTATATTCTCGTAGCCTTTAGCGGTTTATCATCTAGGGCGAATAAAAATGGGTTATGCTCTTTAAGCTTCTAAACGTGTGATGTTTCTCCATCATTACAGTTTGAAGTTTCAATGGGCTAAATTTTTTTTTTATCTATCACTGATTTTTTCAATACAACGAGCTATTAACACGATCAGCCTGCATGAAGTTACAATTTTTTATGTTTTCTCCGTGACCATCGGTGGCACTATGTGTGATCTCACTGAATTTTTTCTTCTCTTGACTACTTGTCACAAAAAGTCTAATCATTGCCTGTTTATGCTCAGCTTCTCACATAATCTTGTATTCTCATGAATTTATTTTTGGCACAGGTCTTCTTATTACTTCATCACGTATAATAATGCTGTCTGCAACAACTTCTTCTTTATTATTTATAACTATAAAATTCCTAAATAATACCCCCTTTTTTATTTTTGGGAGGTTAACCCACCCTCCATCTTGACTTTTGTAATCATCTTATACCTACGCGGATATTACTTGTTTTGATCAGGTAAATCTCGAAAATCTTATGTTTAATTAAATATATTTTAATTTCACCCATTCCAAAATATTTTTTGCAGCACATGTGTGGCCCTTATATAATTTGGTAATATCCCATTCTACGATGCCTTCCACGTCAATTAGGACATAATTCAGGACTATGCGAAGTTGGCCCATAAGGTTACTTAACGGTATTTCGACGATAGTTAGAGTTCTTTTCTCTTTATGTGTTACGACTTTCATTTTTACTTGGTTCCTTCTATTGATGGGTATATTAAAGAAAATATTGTCCCCTTCATCAGTTGAAATTTTCACTTCTGTATCGGCATCAAATCTCACTTCTTTATTTATCAACTAAGGACTATTTATAACAACTGAAGAAGGTGCCCTACTTATACACCTGCAATAAAAACCCGCTTATTTCTAGCTTTTTCACTTGGGTACTAGCTTTATCTGTCTTATCAACAAATGTTCTAGCAGCCCGTGCAACGTTTATAGTGTCACTGTCAACGTCCACTACTTCTTTCTGTCGTGTATTTATATTTGCGAGTGTTACTTCAGCTGCATTGTTGTTTTTCCTACCATTGAGCGTGCTTATAGTTTTGTTGCTTGTTGGGAGATGCTTAATGCTTGGAGAGCGCATCAGGCATTGTTGAAGTTTAAATTCTCCGCAAAGGGTTGACTTATCCTTACGTTTTGCGACTTATTTTTCAAGAGCGTGGTGTCACTTTATTGCTGTTGACCCTGGTTATTATAACCCGTATCATATTAATACTGCCGCTTACATTTATTACCCGCATATATACAATTGCTTTTATATCTATTGTTAAAATTTCAGCTCTTCTTCTTTGGCATAGTATTATTACCTACATAAGCGTTTTTTGGTCACTAGCTGATGTAAGGATTGTTGTAATGGTTATTGTCTTAATAGTTATTATTATAATATATTTTGTGATTGATAATATAGTTATCAGTAGGGCGTCTGTTTTTATCATGCTTATATTTCTTGTGCTGTCAAAAATAATTGTAATTACTATTGAAATTTCGACCTCTTTTCTGCGTAACATGAGATGAGTTATTGTACGCAGTTTTGTTCTTGTTCTCCTCTCCTCTTCGCACGATTCGTCAGGTGGCTTATCAAGATCAGTTATTTGTTGGGTTAGTGCATTTTTATACAGCTTTTTGCATTCCCCAGAACTGTGTTTGTAGTGTCTTCTATAATATAAACACCGTACTTTTTTTTCGTCAAACCCATTTATTTTGAGTTTCGTGTCTGCGCTCTCCACTGGTACATCATTGGCTGCTACTATGATCATCTTTTGCCCCTGTTTCAAGAATAATTTTTCTTCATAGTGAATTTCCCGTATGTTTGCTGTGTTACTTAGCGTAAAGTCAGCTCGTCATTCATGTTTAAATCCACCTCAATCGCTTTTTCCATCATTCTAGTTTTAAAACTCGCTACGCTCCAGATATTTGGCACTTTGAGCTCAAAAACAAACTGCTTTTCTACTGGCAGCTTCTTTTAACGCAATTTTTTGATCTTAAAATACGTGCAGGTAAGCGTTGTGCGACATCATTATCCTACTATGTAATCGTTGCACCCGTCCACAGTACTGAATAATTGTCTCGTTGCTTTGCTACGTTAAAAGCTTTAGTTGTCCAAGTAGTGTATTAGTGCCTTCCTTTTTCTAAATTGTCGAGATAGTGTGAGTGAAAATTCGTCCACTGTATTGAGGCGAGAGAGAAATGCTCGCAAAATTAATCGGTTGCTAAACCCTTTAACACATTTACCAACGTTTCTATGAAATTTTTTTATTTTGTGGAGCTACTGCCTATTTCACCGTCATTACCATCTGTTTTAATAGTGGTAGTTGCTTAGGATCCCAATAAAATATTCGTATTCTGCTCGCTGTGCTGATAAGATGGTTGAGCACGTTAAAATTAGACCCCTGAGATGATTGTAGCTCATACCTTCGTTGGTGTGAACGCAGATCAGAATGTGTTCCAGGCTTTTTACCAACATTGTAATAATTAGTTACCAAGCCTTGAAGTAGGCTTGTTTGCTCATGCTCCTGCTTATCAAAAGGCTTTTTAAATGGATTTAAGGGATTGTCGTAATTTTTATTGGGTAACTTTTGAGTTTAACTATTTTCTGTCACATTTAGACCATATTTGGTATCTTGATTATAGTAGAAAAGCTCGGAAAATCTGTCTCGTGCTAAGTTATATATTTGTTTAAAACTCTAACTTCCTTCTTCAAACTTTCTTTAGTAAACCTTAGACAGGTCCTTGTGGTTCGCGCTCACAGGCCCTCTGGTACCAGTCCATTTTGATCTGGTATTAACAAGCGTGTTTTGTAATATTAATTTCTGTTTGACTTCTGTTGCATTTCTTCTTCTGGAAGTGTTTGTTCCCACTTGCTGTTCTGACGCATATCTTGCTCGTTACTTTACGTGAGACTCACTATGCCCTGCTGCTCTAGTTGTTTTGTCACTGTTATTTTTGGTCTTCTAACTGAGAATATTCCCCATCGCTATTGAGTTTTCCCGTAACTGTTCTTCCATTGGCATAAATTTTAATTCGGCTCCAAAATTTTTTCTTTTTGTAGCTTCATTAACTCTTATTGTATTTTGTAGCAGCTTTTTCTGTTTTTCGAAAATTTTGGCTTTTACAAAACATATGACTCTAAATCATGCTTAAAAATAATCACTATTGTTTTCACCTCCTTTTGGGCAGACATAAAAATTTTGTTCATACTTATTTTCCCACTTATAACTTTCTTTATCAAATTTTCTATGATACGCATATGATTTTTCGTTCTTTCTTTTTGCTCTACTATGTATCGCAAACATGATCGTTCAAGAGTTTATTAAAAAATAAATCTTATCCCTTTTTACCTTGTTTCTAAGTTACTGTGCTTTGGTCGTACCTTGTCTTATTGTTACTTAATATGTCTCAATGACATTCCACAAGGTTTAAAATTATGTTGCAAGAAACAATTTGGTTATCATCCTGCCCACAAAATAATACAGAAATCTAACACAACGAAAGGAGGAAACTTTGCAACACGACAAACTAACATTGATTTCTTAATACATACATACACTTAACCCCAGGGACCGTATAAGTGTAATCAATGGTAAATGGAAATTAGTTACCCAGCTAGTACAATGACCATCAATGTACCCTATTTTGGTTTATCTCTGCTGCTGCTAGATCAGGCCGTCCTTTTCTGAGAACGTCAATCCCCTGGTAATTTTCTTTCTCTTTTCATTTCCCTTCGTGGAGGAAATTTCCTTTCTTTCATGATTATGCTGCAATGATAATGGCAGTCACTTTCTCTTTGTTTAATCCTTTATGTCTCGTAGCACAACACTATGTATTTTTCCAAAAAATCGTGAGCGTGATTGCCTGACAGAGAAAGAAGACAAAAAAAAAATATTAATTTATTACACGAAAACCATCCTACTTATAACACCAATCTATCACACAAGTCTGTAAATCATGTAAATATTATTGGATTCGTAGGATATGAGATATTAAAGTTATCTTGGTTATCTACAAAAGTTTATATGCTGAATAAAATCCTTTGACTGCAATGATCAATACTGACGTAGATTATTATTCACCCCGCTTTAAACCTTTACACAAAACTGTAAACACTTTACGTAACAAACATACATGCATAAAACGTTAACTCTATATATAACTAAAGACTTACGTGAAAAAATCTTTTCCAACAAGTTTTTGTAGTTTACGGATGAGAAAAGACATTGATGTTATAAATTAATCAATATCCGTAAACAAAAAGTGGAGATACATTAAGGAAATTTTTGTTGATTTTAAGATAGTTTCGATTCTTATGAGACCTACCAAATGCTTTTTCAACAACTTTCTTAAGGTATGAAATGACAGATAGAGACTCATGTCAATGATATGGTAATATTTGCTTTAAGAGCGTAAGAGTGAGCGAGAAAGATAAATTATATTTTTTGGTAACGCAGGAGAAAATTGTACTTGAAAAATCACTTTTCAAGAGATTTTTTGAGGTTAGGAAAACATACGAGAACTTTTGTAAAAAATAGATTCACGTCGGCATTGAGCAAGTAAAACTTCATCAAAATGGTATATTTTTATAAACTGACGATAACGGGAGTTATCAAAAAACTCGAAAATCTCATTTTTTAGAGGTTTTTCGAGGTTAGGGAGGACAAAAATGATCTTTTGTAGAGAAGTAGGTCTATATTAATACTAAGTAAGTAAAGATAGATCAAAAGCTTATGTGTTCATAAATTTTCGATAATATACGTGATCGTAACACTTAAAAATCGTCTTTTTTAGAGATTTTTTGAGGTTAGAAACGACAGAGACACTTTCAGATGATAAAGAGAAATTTATTCGTATTAACTTGGTACAAATGTGTAGCAAAAATATTTGTAGTTCATTTTTTATTCAGTTATTTACGTACAGTATCCCAAAAAAGAGCTAACGGTGAGGTAGCTAATTTTTGGCGGCCATATTTATCCACCACATTTAAAAAACAGACCACTGTTTGAAAGGATCTACAATTTTGTAGCTGTAAGATAAGCCCAAATAAAACTATCTATGCTGCTCCAATTTTTAGACAGCGGGGGTGGCCAAGTTAAGAGAGAATTCCCCAAATATGTAAACACACATGTGTGTGTGGGGGGAGGTGTATGTATGTGTCATTAGTCGTATCTTGCTTTTTGATATTGATAAAACTTATGCATTTTCCTAGTTATAATGTTGCATTTAATTACCCATGTTGCCGCTCAATAATAATTGGATGAATGGAATAGTAGGAGGCAAGACAGGAAAGTAGACGAGTTGAATTTGTCTTTTAATTGGCTTCTTTAACGTTGCACTGTATTTTAGTTTGATGGTAAATAAAGAGAAATATTCTTTTAGGAATATCTGTTGTCTTCTTTCTTTAAAAAAAAATGACAAGTCTAAAGGTAGTAATAAATTCTTTAACCGATATAAGTGTCAGTTCTTTTATCTAAATGCTTTCTGTGTCTACTTAAATCTCTCTGCTTCACGTTCGTGCAGAAATATCTTTCTAGTCCACTGCGTATTCAAGTCTATTGCCTAGTTTAATTTTTGTTTTGGATTTTAAAAGAAAAAATACTTTAAAAAGAAAGGGCTGACAAACTTATAAGCATTTATCAAAAAGAAAACTTTACCAGGGTTTTATATTGATCTTAGAAGTGCCTTCCCTACCTTACTTTGAAATTAAGGTATAAAATAAATTTCATTACATATGTACTTACGTGCTAGTTGATATGCACAACAGTAGAAATTAAACTTTTAAAACCATCTCTCTTCATCGCTTGCCTTTTGTCTCCTTAATCCTGTGATAATCTGCAATTGGTATCCTTTTCTTGTTGGCTTTTGGCCTGTTGTCACCACTGCTTGTAGAATATGAACGGAACTGTTGTCTCTAATCCGATCTTTGGCCTTCCAATTTTTCATCTTAGTTCTCTTGTGAGACTGCACTATATGTGCTTTCTGGTGAAATTTTTGAAACGAGTAAAATAAACTTTAAAAAATTCCGTTTATTACCAGACCCCACACTTAGCCTTAAATCTGTGACGTGAAAAAATTAGGTAAGGAGGTGCGTCGTGAGAATGACCAATAGCAATGGAAAGAATGCTAATAATCAAAATAATAATAATAGTAATAGGTGCACACCTGGCATGCGTGGCATATAGGTAATGTTATTCATTGTCGTGGGTAAAACCAGTTACCGACTCGGTAANTAATAAAAATAGTGATAAAAAGAGTAATCTGCTTGTTCCGTTATATCCTGTGTCTTTTCGAGCAATGAATAGGAGAAGGGTATCTTAATACATAAGATCTTAGTGTGTTTTAGTATTTTTTGTTAGCATTTCTGGATAAGACTTGTTGAAAATTTCTGACTACAAATTAAAAGTAACAGAACTCTGATTACTAGGAAATTTCTATTAATAGCTTACATTCAGTGCAAGCCGGGATGACTCTCGCAAGCCTAACAGATCTTACACAGACCACATGGAACTAAAGGTCAAGTTGTGGAATGTTCCTTATAACTGTTAGACTCTACCTTATTAGAACTAAGATACAGCTGTACTAACTTGGACAGTAATGCAAGTCTTAAGCGGTTTTCTTGTAGCCCGACGCTTGAAGAACCTTACAACATTGGTTGTTTCAGACAGAGAGCAATGGAACAGTAAAACAAAGAGGTATTACAACTTAATTAAGCAGAAAAAAAAGTCAAAAATCTTAATAATGACGTGATTCTAAAGTGATTTTTTACAATTAAAGGTATTGCAGACAAGATTAAAACAGCTTTGTTACATATAAGTAGAGCTATAGTAGTATTAAATTTTATTTTGAGAGAAGATTAATTTTCTTAGTATACAAACAAAACTGTCAGATATTTACATCAGTTAATGAAGTACAGGCGAGATTTATAATTAAAAACTTAAATATCATAACTTTTATATGCACAGTTAAAAAATGCGCTCACTAAAATAAAAAGTGACTGTAAAAGCTGCCCAAAAGGCTTAAAAAACCAGAGTATAATTAATTTAGAACTAACGAAGTTAAAAGAATTATCTTATTTTCTCATAGAATAAATAAGAATCCCAATTCAAACAGCATCCCAAGGACAAAAGTGTTTGTAGAAGTCGCTGAAGGACACTATCTCGGTGGATCACTTTAGTTGATAACAGTTTATTTTAAATAGAATTTGCAAGATGCAAATAAGGCAACAGAATTTTTTTTACATGAGGTATCAGTATCTCTTTAATGCAAGGTGAAAATGACTTTCAGAAAAGGGACTCTTCAGATCTACGGTTTTTATGGTGCCATCAAAGAAAAAAATTAATATGAAAATCCTAATTTTTAAGTATAAAAATTTTAGTGAATTATTTTCTTTTATTTCTATTACAATTCTTAAACTTTTTCGTGATTTACTTATACAATTTTATAATAACCGTTACTATCTCAGAGATATTAAAAAATACAATACATGTCATCTACATATCCATACAAATACAAAAAATTTACAATTAACGGAATGGATATAATTTTCTTTTCCAAATAACTTTTAAAAATCTTGGCGAGTAAAAGGCTAAGTGGTTTACCTATTATCAGCCCCTTCTGAACAATATATAAAACTAAGATGCGATTCCTTATAGCTTTGATCGAAGCAATACTTCAAAGGCTTCTTAAAAATGATTAAAATAACATTGTTTGTTTTATTTTGTAAGGTTTTATTTCCTATAATCTTTTATATTTAGTTTACCAGTACACTCAAAAAAACAATTTTGATATTACATTCTACCATCTTGTGTCTTTCGTGAACCTTCAAATAGTTAATTTTCTCCATCAGTTCAAATAAATTCTTAACACTTTATTTTAAACTACATTTTGTATTAAATAATATACTGTCTATTAATTTCTGTTAAGTTCTACCCAATGGCATGTTAATAAGTAAAACTACTCGTCAATTAAAGCAAATTTTTCTTATGTAGTTCTAAGACCGAATATAATTTAGGTGGTAGAGGGCACATGACAACTAGAAAATATTGTAGACTGTTACCGAACACTGAGCTGTTCTTCAATGTATTTTTTTTTCTCTGATACTTTGTGGTTATATCTCTTGGTAACAGTAGAAATTTATGCTTATTGCGAAACTTTAAAGTATTTAATGTTTACATTTTCTTGTTACTAGTTATAATTATTCACTCCTTATCAAGAATAAAGTTCCTCTAGCTTCTTACATACTTCGCTTTCCAGGAAAAAAGAAAACGTTGGTTGTAATGATTAGTTGTTGCGTTATAACACTGTTTGGCAACTCAAAAATATTCGTGAGGAAGAACATATTTTCAGTTGCTTACAAATGTCAACATCCCTTATTAATAGTTATTTAAACGCTTTTATTCTAAGTAATATGTACACTTGCGTAAAATCAAGTAATTTTTGTAATTATTTCAGAAATACTTATCAAGCTATGGATATCTCCCACAGACAACTGTTGTGAGTGGTGGCATCATTTCCGAACAAGCAATGTATCAAGCTGTGGCAGCATTCCAATCATTTTCTGGTCTTAACGTCACAGGTAGTACTGCAAACATTGAGTATAAGAATTAAGTAGTTTAGAAAAAATGTTTGAATAAAATTTAATGGACAAACAAAAATAAAAAAATTTTCATAAATGATGTTCTGATCTGTCTACACAATTTTTAGCATACAAAGGTGCTTATACTTTAATTATAAATTAAGAGAAAAGTTCATTGGTATCCTATCAAATTATACTTTTGTCCTCCTAGGTATTTTTGCTTACTAAGTCAGTAAATTTGTTATTTAGCATACTGTTTTTTTAAAGTTCATAGGATAAGTTCAAAACTTGACGGTAATAAAAGAAAATTTTTTTTTTTTTAATTAATAGTCTTACTTCTGAAAAAATAGAAAACAACAACCTTTGGAGGTTAGCTTTCCTATTCAAAACATGGACTTAACTACAACTTTAGTACTTATTGAATACAACTTTACTAGCACTTCTTTTTTAAATAAGAATCCTTAACAACGCCTTAATTAGGCTGAGATACAAGTTAAATGAATAAACACAGTTAACAAGACATCCTGTAAAAACGTAACATACCTATGCAACTCTAAGAGCTTAATAGCTATAGCATATTTACTATCTCTTCTGTTGCTAATTATTCTTTGAATACTTTTAACGTCAACGACATTCTTACAATTACAGGATATTGCACGAAAAATATAGACTTCAGTCAGTAAAAAATTATACTGTTCCTATAAAAAAAACAAAAAGTCTACTCCATTGTCTGAACTAGCTCTTGCCTTGATTTTCTTACTCTTCAATACATTATACGAAAAAAACTTAAAAAAGGTATATTAACTTTTTTCAAAAATAAGTAAAGCGTTTTTGTGTAGTTACCATAAACTTAAATCCCCTAGACCTTTTACAATATTTTTTAAATTTTTATAGCTAACTTGAACATCTCTTAAATTATTTTTTAAATACATAAGAACAATAAAGTAAATTTTTTTATTGAATAACCCTACCAATTGGAAAAGCAGAGCTGCCTGCCAAAAAAAAGACAGTTTCAGATTTTTCGGTAAAGTAAGTGTTGCTTACAAACCTTTTTTGTCAGCAGTCTTTGGTTTATAATAAAAAAATGGTTATGAAGAATTTAATTCACTTTTACGTGACTTATTTATGAAAATTGGAAGGTAATAAAACAAAACGGTTCTCTAACTATTTTTAAATAACATTCGTCTCTGATATTTCTAATACTTGTTTATTTTCAAAATCGGCTAATTCTAGGTTTTCACATCTAACTTAAATGTAATTCGTAATAATTTCCAGAAATATTGCTTTCTAACTTATAACGAGTCACTTAATTTACAATTACTATAAGAACGATATTACACTCTATCTTTGTGTACATGCTACACTATTAGTAAAACTTTCTGTGAAAGTTCCTTAAGCTTAGTATTTTTTGGTTTTAAGAACACTTTGTGTCTTAACAGTAAGTAAATTCTCATATTCTTAGCACTATTATATAATCTTTAATAGTACGATTTAGGCTATTTATTTTATACCTAGAGATTCATTGTGTCATTCAATTAACTTTGTGATTTTAACTTCAGATATTGTTTTTCTTAAGTCTATTTTTTAAGTTCCATATGAAAAACTGTCATACAACTGCCATTTTCACTATTGACTAACTCTGACTAACTCAAAACAATAATAAATAATAACTTTCAAACAATCTGTCACGTTTTTTACTTAATAATCCCATACCAAAAATCAAAAAAAAATTGAGATGTACACTTTTGCATTTTTAGTATTTTGCACACACATACCTGGGTCGTCCGTTTCATTACACAGCTCCACAAAAAGAAAAAAAAATTGAACTTCTGACCAGACCATGTAAGTCTTATGTTTTTTGGGTCGCGAAATTTGAATCCGAGGTCTATTTTATTCCTACACCCTATGATTATTCATAACCTAAAAAAATTAACCTAAAAATCAGCTAATTTCTTCTAAATTTAATCTATTTATTTTTAAATACAAAAAACCATTTGTACTTAATCCCTAATCCCCTAGATCAACGAAAACTCTAACCATATAACACTTTAACTCAAAAACTTCATAACTATGCAACCCTATAACCCCATAACTACTTAACCCCACGACCCCACCCCCCGAAAAATAAACAAAATATTTTTTTGACCATGCCATGGTATTCTAATGTTTTTTGGGTCGCTGAATTTGAATCCAACGTCTGTTCTACTTCACTATCTTAGGGTCTTTGTATTTATTATTCAACTTTCTCTTAGCCTTACCCAGGAACAATGACGTGGACGTAGTAGGCTAATGTTCCCTTTGGGGTGCTTGATTAGCGTGAGTCCCCTTGCCTCTCACGTCTCGGGGTGCTTGATTAGCGAGAGTCCCCTTGCATTTTACGTTAGTAGAATCACATCAACTTTTTTCTTTCTTCTGTCTCTTACTATACCCTTGTCTTTTGTCTTTCAAGCTTCTGTGCAATGGTTTTCTCTTGCGCTTGTTTTCGGGAACCTCTACTTCTCGCTTTAAATTTCAGCATGAATCTGCCAACATATTTTCATCCCATCTTCCTTGATAGTGGCGGTCTATTTCTTTCAAATCCTGGTAGAAGCGTTCACTTTATTCCTTACTACAGTCACCTCAATTTTCCGGAAACTCATTAAGATGTGAATGTAAAAAATTGCAGCTGTAAATTCATATAACAACCAAAATTACTGAAGTTTTTGACCATTTCATTTACTATTCTCTTGTTATCATCACTTTTATGGTTCTCTGAGAGATTTACAGCAACATTTTTGAAACTAACCCACGCTAATTTTTCTGTGGCGCTCATCATACTTATGAATTCACGGTTACGAAACATTTTGTGGATTTGAAGTCCATCAAAGATTCCTTTATTTAAATTGGCATCTAATACATCTGGGAATTTACTTTTTAAATATACAAAACAATGTCCATTTTTATCCAAAGCCTTAACAAACTGTTTCATAAGGCCCAGCTTTATATATAGTGAAGGAAGAAGAACCTTAGATGAATCAACCAAATCTCATGACATTTGCACATCCAGGATTAAAAGCTGTTCTTCTCGGCCACTCTTTTTTTTTAAAATTATTTTTTCTATATCTACTGTCCCGCAAACACAAGTAGCAGGGATATTGAGTAAATCCACTTTGTTGGCCAAGAATCATGGATAAAATCTTCAGATCACCACATGTTTGCCACCTGTGCTTGGAGTATTAATATTTTTCGAAGATAATGCTAATGTTAGGGTATTCCTCTTTCATGACAGTTGAATGGGCTACTGAGACTGCGGCACATTCGTTCGTGTTATGAAGTAAAACTGCTTTTAGACTTTTCTTGGAAGAATCAATAAATATTCTTTATTCTTGAACTCTGCATACGTTTTACTTTTATTTCATTTATGAATCCATTAACATCACAACAGTGAAATAATGATGAATCCGCATTATGGGAAAAATATTTTCTAAAACTTTGTTATCTGTTTCGATATGTTCTCACTTTCATGTGTATTGTAAGATTTCTTCGTTTTAAATCAGAAGCTAAAAACTCTGCAGCTTTCTTTGACAAACCTAAATTTCTGACAAGATCGTTTAATTCAGCTTGTGTATATTTCTGTGTAACTGTATTGTCTTTCTTTTTTTCTTTTATAAAATCATCATCAAAATCACCATTTTCTACTTCTCTTTCTTCTTCTTCGTCCTCTTCGTCTTCGATGGTGTAATTCATGTTTCCGTCATTACTGTCTTTATATTCTCTATTAATCTTTATCAGTTGTTAAATCTTTATTTTTAAAAAGTTGTTTTGTGTATTCAGGTTTCAACATGCTACTAACGTTTGGATACACAATTTCACATCGTGTTGATTGGTTGATACCCTCAACGTTTATTTGATAGAAGTAACAATTTTTTTTAGATTTGGGCTTGCTTCATCTTGATGAAACTAAAATAAGTAGTTTGCTTTTGTCCTTATTGGCATGCCAGCGATTACACATCACGTAACAAGCTGAACAAGTAAAGTTTGGTGTCCCTTTTGTAATATTATCGGATATTTAAGTCTCAAAACATTCCACGTACATGCTCTTTACTTTGTCGTTTATTTCCCAACGATTCTTTTTACTACAAAATCAGCACAAACATAACAAAAAAATGTTTGGATCATTTTTCCATTTAACACCATGAAAGTTTTTTGTAGTTTTAAACTCAAAGCTAGCCAAGTTATCCACTATCTTTGAGCTGCGGTTGCATGATGACGACGCCTTTGGGCCCGCTTTCCCACCCTGACCAGCTGCCAATACCGGGGTTCTGACTCCCTGCATCGTAAAGCACTTTCTTCATGTGCCTGCCATGATGGCGTGGAATCCGCTACCCAGGGACTCTGCCGGATCACGGATTTACTCCGCTGCCCACCTTCACCACGTGGAGGTGCCCTGGGCGCATACACATGAAGAAAGTGAGCGACTAATAAGACAATTTACTTTGCATTTAAAAACAAATGCGAACAATTATGCTATAACAATAACATCAGAAGAGCATTAAAATATTTCTGATTCTCTTGAAATTTATTTTTAAAGGTTAGGCAGTTTTATTGAGACAGTGAGCTGTAGGTGTTATCGAATCAAGGGGTTTGAGGATTCGATGTTTTATTGTTTTTTTGTATTGAACAATCAGATTTTAGCTAGAAAAAGTTATTAGATGTTTAAGTTTATTTTGAAAGTTACAAAGAACGCTAAAGCTATGAAGTTGAACAGACCTCGGTTTCAAATTCAGTGACCCAAAAAAGATAAGAATACCATGGCATCGTCAAAAAAATGTTTTGTCAATTTTTCGGGGGGTGGGGTCATGGGATTAAGTAGTTATGGGGTTATAGGATTGCATAGTTATAAAGTTTTTGGGTGAAAGTGTTATATGGTAAGAGTTTTCTTTGATCAAGGGCATGAGGGATTAAGTTCACATGGTTTTTTGTATTAAAAAGTAAATAGATTGAATTTAGAAGAAATTACTGGATTTTTAGGCTAATTTTTTGAGGTAATAAAAGATCCTAGGATGTTAAAATAAAATAGACCTTGGATTTGAACTCAGCGACCTAAAAAAACATAAGACTTACATGGTCTGGTCAGAAGTTCAATTTTTTTTTTGTGGAGCTGTGTTATTAGACAAGTTTGTACCTTGGATTTTTTAAATTTAATTGTACAATTTTAAAATAAGTTTTTACAAGAAACTAGACAGTAATCTCCTCTTAATATGTCATGAATCACAATTTTTTACCAACGGAGGCCAGTTAAAATCAATTAATCCGCTTGAATTTGTTTCATGATCATTATTTATTTTTTTTTTTTGCAAAAGACTTTTGTTGTTAAAGTTTGGTCAAAATCTATTTGTGCATAGAATTGTTGTAACTGCTCTAAAAAAACAAATTGTGGAAGCCAAAAATGCTTCAAGCTAACCTAAGAACACAATATTTTGAGAGACACAGATTTTTTACTTTAGTCCTCAACTTGTATTGCAAAATGGATCTTGGTATTTGATTTCACATTTTTAAGAACGTTGAAGTTTTTTTGAATATTTATTATAACAAAAAAGCCTAATTTTTGACAAAAATTCAATGAAAAATTGGGCATTTCAATTTGACGTTATAATAAACATATTTAATCTGTCAGCAATGTATATATTTGCACCAATCAACAGATTAAATGGTTAGGATTATTAATATAAAAATAAAAATATGAACATCATGATCTTCTGTTTGCTTAAGGGGAATGAAGCACGAGTATGATTATATATATAACTATAAATTTGTTTGTCTTGAATTAAAGAAGTAACTCTTTTATTAAAAATAAGTTCTTATGGTTACGTTGAAGGTTTATACTATATTCTAAGCACTTTATTCTGCCTAACATCCTGTCTCATAGACGTTTGCCATGTGATATAAAAAAATATGTCATTTCGCTTCTGTAGCTAAGTCAGAGAGACAAGTACACACATTAACAAAAATTGACTTACTTCTTAATTGCTGAGAAGCTCTAGCAGACACATAATAGATCTAAACAATTCAGTTCGATTTATTTTCTTTATATGTAATAAAACGTTTTTTAAATATATGTACTGCAGTTAAGTGGTGCTCTAAGCAATCGGATATAAGGAGAAATAACCATGTTTATTATAATTATTGAAGTAAAAAAAAAAAGGCTGCAAGAAATAATGATGTCTGCAAATGATCTCAACGATAAGCTTGAACAGCGTCTTGCACTATATAAGCATAGTTTCCACTAATTTCAAAAGAAACGCTATGCCCCTTTGCTTTGAATTATCTTTCGGATGAAATTGAAGTTAAAGCTATTTAAATGCAACCCCATTATTTCTCTAATGCACAAAGCAAAATTCCAAAAACTGTAATAAAACGTAACCACAAAAACTACTAAACCAATGCCGCTGAAATATTTCATACTGATTTTTGACCCTTCCAAGATGATTTTCTTATACTTTTTTAAGAAAAATTGGTACTAACAATAATTAATAAGCTCTTCGAAGTTACATTTAAGCTACCTTTAATTAAAGTTAGAAGGCCTGATTATAATATCTTAGGGCAAATTGTCAATTTTCACAGTGGTTCACTAGTAGTATATCAAAATTTTCTGGCAGCAGGAACGGAGTTGTTGGTTGTGGAGCTAGATATCATGATTACTGATGGTACCAACGACACTTATAGTTAACGTATAAACAGTGTACGTCGAAGTTCACCCCAAACCATTAAAATTTTAAGTGAAACGAAAAAATATTTGTTGTGAACGCTAACGTCCTCTGCATAATATCAGAAAATATCTAGCCAGAGCATGATTTGCTTTAACTCTTTAGGGTATTATAGCTGTTCTTGTAACTGAGCTTGAAATATAATTAACTGTAAGCATTCAACCAGAAATCACTACCACTAATTGATTATTTTACTAAGAGCGCTACAGGTAAAGCTGACAGGCTTCAGTGACACGGGACGTGATATTAACCAGATTTAATACGGTTAGTACGTAGCACCATATATTGGCAAGCACTAGCTCCTAGATGTAGATGACGTAGTTTTTGACCAAGACATTTTCGATGAAGTTTCGTGAACTAAAGCCAGTACAGGACTATTTAATAGTCAGTCCTCACATGGCAATTCTTAATGGAAATTCCAAGCTCTGTAAATGTAAGTTGGAGTGCCTAGGTCACGAGCAGCGTGGCTTGAAGTTCGAGACAGGGTATTGTTATCCAAGCCTAATGCAATGAACCCAAATTGACAGTTGAGATTAGCACAATCTTGGTCTTAGCCAGTGGTATATGGCAGCAAATTAAGTTGATAGATTCAGTAAGCTGATAAAAAATTCCATCTTGCATAGCGCAGCAATTTGCATTGGTAAAAGCGTGGAGCTGTAGTTCAGACCCAGGATAAGAGCTAATTTAGCGCGAAATAGAGAACCCTTGGGTTACTCAAAGCTTGGCAGGAAAGGCTCACCACCAGTGTATCACCACCGATTGGTGGTTGAACACCAATCTTGCCAACAAACCCTCCTCGTGCCAAGTAGGATAAAGGCACTCTTTGTCTGGAGGGTCCGCTTAAATCTCAGGAATGTTCGTTACCCACTTTTTAAAAAAAAATTCTCCCGAGTGAGGGAGAGAGATGAACTGGTCACAAAGCTCACTTATGGCATCAAGATTCTCAGTGCCAGGAAGAGTATTGTCCACATTGCGGTCGCACATGGCAGCAGCCACAGTCTTGGGCTAATGGTGTCCCTCATCCTTGCAGAACAGCCAGATGACCCATAGCGACAAGTAAGGTGAACAAAAGACACAATAGGTGACGGTTAGCAGCGGGTAGTACGAAGGTTGTATGCTGGGGTTTGGGCTTGACAAAATGCGTGGCAGGTCGACGTTTTACGGGTGAATTCAAATCTGGCGGAACATCATTCTGAATGATGAAAGATCGTCAGAAAGGAGGTTTTAATCCTTGGCCTGGTGTGCAGGACATTGTTGAGGCTGCGTCCACTCCAGATCGCTTACAAGACATTGAAAATGACACGTAGCTTTGACTAGTGCGTGGCAAAATATCGTAGTAAGAAATGTAATATACAAAATCAAGTAGTGTGGTGATAAGTGCATCAGGAAACGGCTTTATGTGGCCCAGCGTGATGTATTCTTCCATAAACCGAGAGTACTCTTCAGCCATTTCCGGATTCCGATAAATATAAGCTCACAATGTCTTCAAAGACGCCAGATCAATCTATATAATATTTGCCAATCAATGGTATCCTGTTTTAAGGGAAGCCGTATGATGTAACGACGATCATTATCTCGCTGGCACTCGAAGAATGTCTGCTCACACTCAAGGTTGGCGGGCACCTTATGGAATGCCTGAGGAACTTCCTGTAGCTTATAGAAATTGTGTCGTACAGTGACAGGTTTCCAATATCAGGAGGGAGCTACATCGTCTCGTAAGGTAAAGCCAGCAAGAGCAGACCCCAACAAATGTCTAGGCACCTGGCTGGTGAGAAACTAGCCAATAACTGTGTTTTGACCCACGATCTCATCTGGGTAACGTTGATGCGTGGTACGAAATTGAACAGCGCCCTTACTGTTGACTGAACAGCATGACAACTTCTAAGTTCAGAGAGAAGGACGGTGGATGCCGTCATTTTGGCCTTGAGTTAGCATGATACATCCGTTGATAAAACAATGACTTCCAAGCATGGGTCAAGGAGCGCTCTGACAATAACTGAGAGACCTATGCTACCACTAAGTTGGACAAGAGCAGCCAGGAGCATAGCTTGTCATAGTTGGGTCTTGGAGTTGCTGCCACTGACTTCCAAGCTAGTGTGGTCTTCGTGCATGGCCTGCTTTGGTGGGACAGCCTTGTTTTGGTCATCCATGCAATGCTTTCACCCATCGTACAGAAGACTGTGTTTGGAAAGCTTGGCAATGTTGATAGAACTTGCTCTAGTAGCTCAAATAATAAGCACTATGACAGATGAGGGAGACTTATGGGCTTTCTTGAGTTGTGAGAATGCAGAAGCATTGGGCCATGGACGAAGGTACTGTCATTCGTGAGTTAGGGGATAGAACATTGCGCACTAGACAAAAAGCTTTAATGGAGAAAAGAGCGTGGTACTAGTGACAAAGGAACGTTGCTAAGATTGCAAAATGGGCTACGTTGAGCTGCAGCTCTGGGTTACACGCCTCAAGCATTTCCAGCTTATCTTTCCAGGCATAGCTGGTTGATGGATCTAAGCTTATGGTGGCCGTTGAAACAAACGAGTAATTTGAGTAGTCCACGGGACGATCTAAAGCTTAAATTTGGTCCTGGAAATGCTGAAAGGTATTATGTAGACGTCCAGGAGATTATTCTTGCATTGGTTTGATGCCACGCAGTGCTGAGAGGGGATCGTGTACAATCAGTCGTCGACGCTCGTACCTGGTTTCATCGAGGCTCTAAGCTGTGTTGTATATTATTCTGATGGTGTGAACGGACTTGGAATTCTCTTGCACAAGTGATTTTAAGTAGTAAAGGCGTTCTATATTGGTCAGTTGCGGCTCCTTATGGACTAGAGCATTGAACAAATCACGAAAAGACTTCCAATCTTCTCGTTGGCTGGAATACGAAGACAATGGTCGACAGTTTTGGTCTACGGCGATGCATGCCAATAGTTATAATAGCTGAACCGTTATCAAACGATTTTGGCTGAAGACTACTGCGATGGTCGTAGATGCCAGACCATGTGGTGATGTAGTGAGTCTCAGCTAAGATATATAGTATGCCTGATAGACGTACCAATGCTTGTTGAGAAGCTCGAGTTGGGCTTCAATTAGGCCCAGGCTAAAACGATCATCCTGGATGTCAAGGACCATCTGTGAGAATGTAGCGATGACCTCACTAAGTGCTTACTGCGTCCTTAGCAAATTTGTTGGGTGTTTATCTTCCCTGAAAACGACAAAGAGAGTGTGATGCTCTGTAGCCCACATAAATACAAGTGGCACGCAGTGTGGGTACTCGATGGCCGCGAGAGTAAATAACCTTAGCAACTTACTCTGACAAAACGATGGCATGCAACACCGGCTCAAGGTAACCGTAGCAGCTCTTATCTCTTTAGCAAGTTCTGATGCAAGGATTGCCAACAACGAGATTTCATGATGACTATGTTAGCCTTATAGTCTTTTTAGCATACTGTGATGCAATAGTAGCATGCAACGTAGGCTCATGGCCACTGCGACAGCCTTACCCTGTACAACAGTCTATAGCATGAGACGTAGGCATATGATAGCTGAAGTCACTGCCTGGGGATGACTCTCCTAATTAACTAAAAAACATGGTCTCTAAGAAAAAATAGAAGAATTTGCAAACTTTTTTACTTACGTGGTGATGATCAGCGTTACGCCCAGCTAGTAAGAGGATTACGATGCAACTTGAAAAATCAATGTTTACAGAACGTTTAGACCAATGTTTTCCAATAAACAAAAATATTGTTAAGGCTATGCAAGACACAACACAACCAATCAATGAGCACAGAGAACAAAAATAAGAGAGCCAAATTAAGTTGCAGAGAAGGCTCGTTAAATAAAAGAGAATCAAAAACAAAACACGCAAAAAGCGATCACCATCAAAAAAGTTGGCTCCAGTAGAAGTATAGTATATGCCTGCTTCAAGTGCCCATTGAAGCTTAAATACTAATACTTAAACAATAAATTAACTTTTGTAACAAAGTTCCAAGTTACAACAACTACACTTTCAATATATTAGTTCTACAAAGTTGTCCGAAGTGTCTGAATTATAAGATTTGTACAACATGTTGTACTAACGAGTAAACCCAAGTATAAGACGGATAATTAATTTAAAACGTTCTGAATGAGAAGTTCATGGCTTACTGAGGTATTTATTTTAAAATATTTCCATATACATAAAAAGCAAAATACAGACTATGAGTACACAGAAGCCTTTTCTTTTATTTCCTTATGCAGAAGTGGCTGCACTGTTAATGAAGCCTTTAATTATTAGTGAACTCACATTATTAAAAAATATATGTAATTAACAGCAGCTCCTTCTCTAGGGTGCTCGGTACGCGAGCCAACCAATTTTTAAATATTTTTTAAGTACTTCATTTTTTCGTTAGCCATTGGTGTTGAATGAACCTAAAAATCTTGCACTTTTATATTCAAATAAAGTTTTACAGTCTTATAGTTTAATATTCAATTTAAAGCATTATGTAAAAAATAAAAATTACATCACGATTTTTTAAATAAAATGTAATTGAATAGATTAAATCATTTTCGTTGATGGACGAAAAGATTCAGAAAAAACATTTCTACACAAAACGTTGTTTTATAATTTTATTACTCGTGGAAAACAAGCTTTGCTTACGGCATGGCCTGGTAGACCACAAAGATTATTAACGAAGGGAATGACCAGTTACAGAAGATCTTACTTACAATTAGACTTGAACGTTGTAGATGGTTTGTTCTTAGAGTTTAAATCTAAAAAAAAACATTGAAAGAGAAAGATTTTATTATATAGAACAAGGCCTTTGTGTCCAAAAAAAAAGATTTCAAAATAATTTTAAAAAATAGTTAAAATAATATTATACAAATATTCGTTTTGTTAACAAATAAATTTTTTGAGGAGGAGATTCTTGACAGATTCGTCCAGTTTTAGCAAATAGTAATAAAAGCGTAATTATTCAAAAAAAGTATTGCATTATTATTTCTTTGAATATTATTTTGTATTCGAAATCGTAATATTAGGATTCGTTTTATTAACAAAACATTCTTCAATTCATTATCATTACCTTTTATTCAGTACACAAGAAATTTTCTTCAATTTTAGCGTTTTTCACAATTATGAATGAAATGTAAGGTCAAACTCTCAATAAGTCTTGATTTTATTTGAGAAAACCCCTGTTTTTGCATGATTGAATATACGTCACGTAAAAGTGAAAATTCCATTTAAATACAACAATATATTAATTCAACATAAAAAGTTTTGCTTGGCAAGAAATTTTTGACATTCACTAATCTGAATTATACTATTATTCAAATATTTATTTGCAACATAATAAGGTAAATTTTAATAAAAATTCTATACTGCTTAATTTTATTTAAAAAAAAGTAGTGTACTGTGTTACAGTAGCAAAAGTCATTTTTATGTATACTTTTTAGTTTTAGTGAAGATCTACAATCAAATAAAAAAATGTTTTGAATAGTATTAAACAATTAAATTTAATACATTAGAACATTTAATTAAAACATAAAAAGTTGTATATGAAAACAATAAGCGGAACAAGTTTTTAATTAATATAACGTTTTTATTGCATGTAAGACCTTTCTTTTAAACGTTAGGCGTTATTGGGGTTGGAAACAAAATAGTTATCTTTATTATTATGTTTAACGTATTTTGATACACAGGAACAGACGATCTCTCCTTTTTCGTGGGAGATAGAGCTAGTGTACCCTACTTGGTCCACAGTTTAGATATTCTAAAAGATTGTTTGTTGTTTTTTTTATTAATCCTGTATTATCATGTAATGCTTTCATATACATTCAATAATGTAACGGTTAAACGTTAGAACAATTAAAAAGAGAAAAAACAGCGCGCTTTATTACTACCTAAAGAGTGTTGTCAAAATGTATAATCAAATTATATAGATAAAATAATTATAAATAAATAAAGAAAGTAAAGGAAAATATTAAAAGAGTATTAGAGTAGTTGTTAGTGTCCATGGTATTATGTTATTAATTATTAACTAATAAATTTGTTATTATTCTTTAAATTTAATTATTTTACATATATTTGACTTTAAAATTTCGCGCGCAGCTCTGATTTAAAAATTTTTCGCTTGATAGTACTGCCTACTGCCAACTAGGTGGCAACTACTTGTTTCTGGTTCAGGGTGCGTGCTAGGAGGTTCGTACAGCAGTGCTAGATGTATCTCCAGCCAGCGGATAGAAAGCCCCAATTTTGCCGTATTGAAGAACTTTCCAGGAGTTAGAATAAACCAGGACAATGAAATGCTTCTTTATAATAATCATAACAATGATTGGTTTATTCAGTATCAAACAGTAACATGTGACTAGTGGAACGAGCTATAAGTATAGCCCAGAGCAATAGCGTTTGAGCAATGACTGAGCGCAAACTGGACCGCTCAGTGGCGCAGCTCGACAAAGACGATTCGAGAGAGACGCGCGGAAAGAGGGGAACGCCCTTGCTCTTACCCGACTGGACAGAGTCTTCACACACTCCCCCCCTAGCAATGCAGTACGATGTATTATAAAACATGGAGTATTATAAGAATTAAGTTATTAAGGTGGTTTGAAATACATTTTGACTTTGGCCAAAACGCAAAGGCATTGTTAAATAAAACGCATAGTGTTTATTTACGATAAAAGATTAAATGCTAGGATGCAACACTTTGAGCTTACAATTACTAACATGTGTAATCTTTGATCATAAAATTACAAGCTAGGTTTACAAAAAAATAGTCATAGGACGTGGCATTGTTAAACTTGAAACTACTTAAACACATTATTTGTGATTTCAAAAGTTAAAAGATAAGTTTACAGTGGTAAAATAGTCTCATTGATTGCAAGTCTAGTGCAGAACTTTTGGTTTTGCGATTACAGAAGAATATGATATAATAGTATGTATAAATCGTACATACATGCAGAGAAAAAAAGGTATTATATCATTAAAGTATCTATGCGGTGAGCCCATATGACATGCACATGCGTTAGTTCACTAACTTTTTGCATTTAGAACATCACTCCTTATGCGGTTATAGCATCATAAATCTATGTGCTAGAGAAGCATACAAACTATAAATTGAATACATATATTTTATACTTGCAGCGAAGCGACTCACTGCCTCGATCGCATCGACTATATTATGGGACAAACGCATAGCGCTGATGAAGTTTTCTCCAGTGCTGCTTTGTGTTTACACAAACGTTGCGCGCGTGTGTGTATTATCTATACCTGTGTGTATCATACTTGCTGTATTCTGTATACAGCGTATAGGTATATATAGGTATTTATATGTATTGTTTATATTTATTAAAAAGTTATTTTAAAACAATCAAAATTTACTCTATGAACGCTCTGTTCTTAAGGTAATCAGAGGTCTTTAAAATTAACTTTTGAATATCTTACATTTCTAATATTTCTATAATTTCTTCTGTGTTCTAAATGGCATTTAGGTGATTAAAATTTGTTTTTACTTGATAAAAGGCTTAAATATTCTAGTTGACTCTTTTTTTTTACTTTATCATAATGTACTTGAATTAGTAAGTATAATTATTTGTAATCGATCTACAAAAAATTTTTATGATTATTATTAAAACGTATTTTGATTTGAAGCCATAAACATTATTTTTATAACGTTCAATAATAGTTTAACTTTGTAAAATCACTATACTTACACATGTTTCTCATTGATGTATTTTTTTTTATGCTGAAAAAGCTTAACTTATCTTGAGACTTTTTTTGCAAGTCATTTGCACTAGAGATGTATCAAACAAGAAAATTCAATAAAACAGTATTTTTCGTTATTAATGTTTATTCTTAAGTTTTTAACACACTAATTGACAAACTTAGAACAGACGCTGTCAGTCACGATGCCCAAATGTGACATGGCAGTACCTATGTATACGTATACGCTGTATACAGGATACAGCAGGTATAATATACATAGGTGTTTTTAACACACATGCGCGAGCAACGCTTATGTAAACGCAAGGCAGCACCGGAGAAAACTCCATCAGCGCTATGGGTTTGTCCCATGTATATAGGCTATGTGATCGAGGCATCGAGTCGCTGCGTTGCGAGTATAAAATATATGTACCTAATCCATAGTTCGCATGCTTCTCTAGCACATAGATTTATAATGCTATAACCACATGAGGAGCCATGTCCTAAGCGTATAAACTTATAGAACTAACGCATTCACAGGTCGTATGGGCTCACCGCATAGGTGCTTCAATACTATAATACCATTTTTTTCCTGCGTGTACTAATGTCATAGCAGTTATTTCTATGTAACTAAAGACTTATTTAGCTGACTAACGAAAAGATCGGGTCTTGGTGACAAAAATGGAGTTTTTAATGATCATTCAAGTTTAAGGGTAGTTTTCTCCTTGCACTTTCTTGCACAAGGGTAAGATTTTGGGATAGGTATGGGCCTGGGAAGCTAAACTGCGGGTACAGTGAGATCTAGCATTGGAGTAGTGAGATTCTCGGGAGCAAAGTGAGCCGGTTTGAGTTGCTCGAAGGAGAAAGCCGTTGGAGCTCCCTTGATGTCGATCTTATAATCAAAATCAGAGATTCACTCTATGACTTTGTTAGGCCCTGAGTACGGTCACTCAAGAGATTTCGTTGCGTGGGAGCAACGTTAAATGTGAGAGCAAAAGCGGAGATCATTAAAAAAGAAGGGTTGACGTTTAGGGTGGTGTTCTACCGGCACAGGTTTGGGTTCCCTCATGTATTGATGAAAGTTTTCAATGATGATTTAGAGATCAGCAAAAAATTATCTGGAACAAAAAATGTGCCTGAAAAGCGAAGAGTAGTACCATATAAAAATTCAGGAGGCAAAGCTCCGGTGTCACTTTGAACGGCAGTTCGAAGGCCTAGACAAGTTGTTGGTAAGAGTTTCACCCAGTTGGGACTATTGTGGCACATGAGGGCAGCTTTAAAGCTACGGTGCCAGTGCTAAATAAGGCCATTCGCAGCCAGGTAGTAAGTTGTAGTCCGTTTTCTTTGGCAGGCTATAAAAGAGAGGTATGCCTTGAAGATGGAAAATTCATATTATAAACGTTTGTCAGTAGTAATGAACCTTGGGCAACCACAATGAGAGATCCAAGTTTCTTGAAAGGCATTGAGTACTGTGGAGGTTTGAATAACTTTGAGTGGGGTAGCTTCTACCTAACAAGAAAAATGATCAATGATTGTGAAAACACATTAATAGCCTTCATAAGTATTTGTTATGCTCATTTTTATCATGACGTAAAATCTTTCACTGCTGGCAGTCAAGGCATCCCTGCCACCAAGTTTTGATGTTACGGTGCATGTTGGGCTAGACGTAGCGTTGTCTATACAACTGATCAGTGACCTTAGGGCCAGGATGAGAAGATGAGTAAAGAAGATCAAAGACACGTTTGCAAAGTGCCTTTAAAATATAGGGACGCAAAATTTTTCCAGTTGAATCACAAAAAAAGTCGTAGGTGGCTGTGTCCAAGTTCGATTCTCTTGAAGTCTAAGGAGCATTTTAACGACTCAAGCAGAAACTTGAGTTCGATGTCATGTTGCTGATGTTGAATGAGTTAAGACATTTTAAAGTCAGTAGGAAGATGGATCAGGTAAGTTTTAGGAGATGTAACGGCCGCAGCACCTTTAGATTAAACGAGTGTTGAGTCTTAGTAGGGCATTCAATCGAGTCGATGCGAGAGAGTGTGTCTGCTGCTATATTTTCTGGATCAAGGAGATGCTTAATGTCGTTCGAATATTACGAGATGAAGCAAAGTTACCAACGCTGTCGGAGTTAAGCTTTGTCAGCTTTCTGAGAAAAGGCTTGGGTTTATGATTAGTAAAGACTTCGAACCTATTCCCTTTCAGAGAGTACTTGAAGTGTTTGATATATTTGAAGATGGCCGTAAGTTCTCTGTCATACGTGGCAGAATTGCGCAGAGACGCAGAAAATTTTTGCGAGAAGAACGCTAGTGATTTCTATTGTCTGCCAACCTGTTGTTTAAGAGCAGCGCCCATGGCAAAGTCTGACGCATTGGTAACGAGACGCGTAGGAGCATCTGAAGAGGGATGCATTAGATGATAGGTATTGACCAGGCCAGACTTGACTCTTTCAAAGACCTTAATAGCTTTGGGTCACCAGTCAATAATTATATGGTCATTTTCATCGTGAGTGTAAACATATAGTGAGCCTTGTACAGTGACATCATTAAGAAGGCTGTGGCAATAAAAGCCTATGAGCCCCAAAAATCTGCGAGGTTCAACAACGGTCTTAGGTAAAGGATGGTCTGCAATCGCCTATACTGAATCCCAGGAGAGCTTAGAACCTTCCTTGTCAATAAGATGATCAAGAAAGACTATTTCCATTCTACTTAGCTCACTTTTGGAAACGTTAATTCTAAGCCTAAAGAGTTTGAGGCGTTTAAGAACCATTCGGAGGTGTTTTTAATGTTTCTCTGTGGACGAAGGAAAAATAAAGATATCGTCTAGGTAGACAAAAACAAGGTCAAGATCACCAAAAGCCCTGTTAATGTACCTTTGAAATGATTAAGAGGCATTTCTGAGATCGAATGGCATGAAAACGTACTTAAACCGTCCAAATGACGTAGTGACAGCGGTTTTTACCACATCAGTAGGAGCTACAGGGATCTGATAGTACGCTTTCTAAAGATCAAGCTTCGAGAAGACCTTTTGACTGAATAGTCATGCAAGTATGGAATAGGAAACTGATCTGCAACTGTAATGACGTTGAGGTGACGATAATCGCCATAGATGCGCCAAGAACCATCCTTTTTCCAAACCATATAAATAGGACTGGCCCAGGAGCTCTTCGAGTATCTGCAAGTGCCTCAGTTGACCAGCTGCTTGAATTTTTCCTGATTTGCCTTGTATTTTTCGGGGTTGACGCGCCTAGTGCACTATGTGACTGAAGGACCCTTCTCGATGTGATTAAATACATCTTTAGCTATCACAAGTAAGGCTAGCTTTTCGCCAGTTATCTTTGAACATTCTGAAAGAAGCTTGGAGTAAGAGGAGTTTCGATGTACGATGTTAAATGAAGAAAAACAATCAGTCAATTTAATGGAACCGATAAAAAAGTGTTATTGAATGGATCAACGATCTTGCTCTTATGAACGTCAACAATTAGACCAAAAAAATTCAAGAAGTCAGCACCAAGGATTGGGCTTGAGACCAGCGTAACAGAATTTTCAAGAAAAGTGACGTTTAAAACGTACATAAAGAGCCATATCAACTTCACTGTAGGTGTTAATGGTTGAATTGTTGGCAGCAAAGAGCCTAAAATTCAAAAGTTTAGCATTAAGATCTATCTTAGCTGTCTAAGGGAGGGTCTCCACTCCTGTGTCAACCAAGAAGACCTTGCCGGAGTCGATGTCCCAAATGTGAAAGCGTTTTGGAGTTGAGGTCCCACTCGGCGCTTCTGCGTGAGATGGAGAGTTTAGTTTTCCAGAGATTTTTTTGGGCAATTGCTGCCCTTACAGAAGTGAGCTTTGTTGTCAAATTTTTTATGATAATAACTAAGCTGATCACCGGTAGGTTTCTTTTAGTTGCTTTCGGAAAAGCCGAGTTGGGTCCCGGCCGATAAGATTCCTTAATCCTGTAACCGAGTTGAGTCCCGGTCATTAAATGTCGGTACCGAGTTAGGTCCCAGTCATTAAATGTCGGTACCGAATTGGGTCCCGATCATTAAATATCGGTACCGAGTTGGGTCCTAACACTTATGTCTAGTAATTTTTGCCTAGTTACTTGTTTATTTTTCCAATAACAGCAAGTATCCAGTATGCTATCAAACAAACACTATTTTCTTATGTATTGAACAGTGTTAGTCACTATCATGGCAACAACAAACCAACACTACCTTACATAGTAAACACTACAATTATACTACGATTATCAGCTGACTGCCATTAGTCGTCTACGTTGCTTTAAAGTATTACTTTAATTGAATGATGGAATTTCATATTTGTAAAAAAGGTAAAACTTTAATTGAAAAAGATAACTTTACGTACCGATTTCACAAAAATTTAAGTGACAATGTAGGTCGTTGGAAGTGTTCAGTGTCCAAGTGTAATAGCTATCTGAAACTAATGGAGCGGGGCAAGTCACCTTAGTTGAACGGCTTTTTTCGTCATTTTACTTAGTTGTACGTCGTGCAGTAGCCATTCTGAGTTGGCTTCAAAGCACGTACTTCGTCTAGTTTTGACCTCTGCAACTCGTCTCTCTCTTTCAAGCTCTGTTACAGTAGATCGGTGCGTTCTGGGTGCCTCGTAATGTTGGCTTGCTTTCGCTCACTTGCTTTGTGTTAAGCATACGTACAGATATACGTATTAGTTTTGGTCTTTGTATCCCAGTAAAGAGTACTCGTAAGAATTGTTTTGAAAGAGATGTACAGACGCATAGTAAATCTGAAGCACTCGTTACCTCTCTTTTACTCGCACCGCTCTATATAACAGTATCAGGAAACCTCGTGTTTAAGTATAGCCTTGCGTGACCTTTGTCTTTAAATAAGATTGTATCAAGCTTACAGACGTGAACTCACCAGTGGAGACTGTATTTCTCCTATTATATAATTATTATTTACTAATATACGTTCGATTTGTAAATTTTAGTACGTAACTACTGCCATTGCTTGCGTCAATAGTCACTGCAATCATCGCATCTACAGTCGCAATAGCCACCTTTGTACCAAGCCATCGTAAGCTGTGTCTTCGATTGTCACCATCTTGAGAGGTCTCACCTGTTGACGGACGCTTGAGTTTGCTTGCCATCACACTGAAAAAGTTGTGAGTCGTCTACTGAATTAGAGGACGAACAGGTGTGACAGTTGAATGTATCACTTTAGTTTGCGTACTGTTGCGATCATTGCATGTCAAATTAAAACAATCTTGCACTGTAGTAAGGTACTTCGTTAGATTTTAGATTAAAATGTGGATGGTCTACTGAGCGAGACCGATCATCTCTGTCAGAAAATATCTATCGCTGCCTCACATGTATTGAAACAGGATAGATATTTAATTTTCTTGTAGTTTATCGTTTATGTGATTTATTTACTTACAGTTGTGTAGTCTAGTTTAGATCTGGTTCAATTCTCTTAAATCTAGCTCTTGCTCCTGAGTTGAGCTCTTAAAAATTTTAGTTAAGACTGATTAGTTATATTTTAAGAGAGCGCGCGGTGGCTCGGTCGGCTAGGTCGAGGATTGGCACGTGGGAAACCGTGGTTCGATTCGAGGCCAGTGCGACTTTCGGGCAAGTACCTCTGTGAGTCTCACATGTGCTTTTTCACCACGCAATGCTCCTCGAGGAGGGTTTAGGCAACCTCCTCGCAGCAAAAATTTGCCTAATTTCCCCCTACCCCCCTCCTGTAATGGGAGGCCTCCCATCCCTCTTCCCTTCCTTCTCCCAAGTGCTAAGTGTCCATAGTAGTGCCCTTATTAAAAGGAGCCGGACGTACAGCACTATAATATAAAAAAAAAAGTTATATTTTAGTCAGAAAACATGGAAGCCCTCTACAATAAGTAGCTTAAACGCCACAAGAGAATTGTTAATTCTTTCGATACTTTCGAGAAGCTTTGTAAAGCTAATATGGCAAAAGGGACAGCTCGTTTATATTTGGAAGTAATGGAACTTTATCTTTCTAACTTAAAGTTAGCTCATTCGGAAATTCTCAAATTAGATGGATTGGACGAAATCCACTAGTATTTCACTTCAGAATTGTATGATCTCTCTATCGATGCTTACTTTAACGTAAAGGGAGACTTTTTAGAATTTATTGGATCGTTTTCATCAGATCCTAACCTTTCTCCCCCCCCCCTCCCTGCTTCTCCAGATCCTATTTTGGCTGCTGAAGTAAATTTTTTGCTTCCAAAAATTGAATTGCCTCAGTTTTCTGGAAAAAACTGTATGGTAACATTTTTGTGATATGTTTAGAGCTTTAGTTCATTGAAGAAAAGATGTTCCAGCGATCATTAAATTTTACCACTTGAAAGCTTATCCATCTGAAAAAGCGCTTAGTTTAATTCAAGGTATTGCTGTCACTGACCAGCAATATCAGAATTCTTGAAATAGTCTCGTTAACACTTTTGATAGTCAGCGTTGTCTTGTTCACTCTTATAGTTCGATAATTCTCTCTTGTAAACCTATGAAACTCGATTTTTGTGCTGAATTGAAGCATATACAAAAAGAGATCGTTAGTTCAATTGATTCGTTAGTTACTTTAGGTAGAGACTTAAGCTCCGCTGATTCTTACATCGCCTAGATAGTTGATAGACTTGATGATAACACGAAACAAAATTGGCAACGATTTTAAGGTAATTCTACTGCAACACCTACTCCAAACCAAGTTAGAGATTTTATTAAGTCAGAAATCATCGCCTAATTATCATTTAATGTTAAGGCTCAGGTCTGTGCTTCTAAAGGGGATATCTTAAAGTAATCTTCTCACGTTACTGAAAAAAAATTGTTATCTTGTCCTGATTGACATAGTAATGATCCCCTTTATCAGTGCCCTTCTTTCAAGTCCAAGCCGTGGAATGAAAAGAGAGATCTGATTTTTGAATCTCGTTGATGTTTGAATTGTTTTGGTCACCACTTGGCTAAAAATTGTAACTCTAATCGATCCTGCATTATATGTAGCAAAAAACATCACTAATTATTACACAGTAATCTCTTCAAACCGCAGATTGACTCATCGGATTTTTCTAAAAATTGTACTGATGTTTAGGATTGTGAGTCTACCGATGATGGAGAGTCCACTCACCAAACTCATACTCTTTGCTCTAAAGGTCTCGAGTTTTGCTAGCTACTGCTAGAGTTTACGTTATTGGACCTACTGGTGTTAGACTGCTAGTTAGAGCTCTGATTAACCATGCTTTGCAGGTTTCAATAATCTCTCGTTCGTTGTGTGACTTATTAAACCTTAAAAGAGAAAAAAGTAACTTGGAGCTCACTAGGACTGGTGAAGTTTCCGTTGATTTTTCTAAAAGTAAGGTCCACTTTAAAATGCAATCTCGATTAGACTCTTCAATTGAGTTCAAGGTAGATGCTTTAGTCCGCAATAAGGTTTCTTCCTACCAACCACCGTTGATTGAGTTTGATTGCAATTGAATTTACAAGTTCGGATAAAGTTAACCTACTTTTAGGAGCCGACATTCATGCAATTGTTTTAAAAACGGTGCTCATAAGGGTCGAGTTTACGATCCCATTACCATCGCTACTTCTCTGGAATGGCTCGTATCTGGCTCTACAGTGAAACATTCTGCTAATTTTACTGTGAGCTCGCAATATTGTACATCGGAGGTTGAGCTAAATCAGTTAGTACGAAGATTTTGGAAGACGGAAGAAGTACCTCACCCCAAGTCTACTCTCTCGTCCTAAAAAGAAAGCTGCGAACGATTCTATCAAAGAACAGCTATAGATTAGAAGATGGACGTTACGTTGTAGGTTTACTATTTAAGGAGGATCCTACTATTCATTTTTAATCTTAGATCGATTCTCATCATCAAGCCGCATCGATTCAGAATTCGTTAGAAAATCGATTTGCCAAGAATTCTTCTCTGAAAGATGCTTACATCAAGCTCATGGAAGAGTATGAAGAGTTGGGTCACTTGGTAGCTAGTCCCCCCCCCCCAACTGGTTGGTATCTCCCTCACCACAGAGTCCTCAAGACATCTAGCTTGACCACTAAACTTAGAACTGTCTTTAATGGTTCCTCCCGGACTAGTGAAGGTATCTCTCTTGATGACCTCCTTCATATCGGTCCCAACCTTTTTCCTAATTTATTTGACTTAATATTTAGATGGCGCTGTTACCAATTCACCTTCGTAACCGATGTTGAAAAGATGATTAGGCAGGTGCTTTTCCGTGAGATTGATCGTTGCTTTCAACTCATCATTTAGATATCTGATTTTCAAGCTCAATTGAAAAGCTTCTAACCTTATACTATCACGTATGGTCTCACTTGCTCTCCGTACCTGGCTTGCCGAACTAATAAGCAGTTAGCTAGTGACTACGCTTTTAAATTTCCATTGGCTTCTGTAGTGATAAATGAGGAAGTCTAAATAAGTGATATTCTTTTGGGAGCGCATGACGTGGTCTCCACGACAAAAAAGGTAAATGAGATTATCATAGCCCCTGACACTTTCCCTCTTTTGAAATGGGTGTCTAATGGGCCTAATGTACTATATGGCTTGCCACCACATCTGCTCAGCTCTAACCCTCATTAACTCTCTGACTTTGAAGCATCGGTATCTGTATTAGGATTTTCTTGGTACCCTTAAGAAGATGTTTCTCGTTACAAGATCAATGCTCCTTTGATTATTCAAGCCTGGACCAAACGCTCCATACTATCAATTACTGCGAAATTGTTCGATCTACTTGGTTGGCTAGCTTCTACTATTATTTGTGCTAAAATTATTATGCAAGACCTTTGGCTAGCGCAGATAGCATGTGATGCAGAGATCCCTTGTGATATTTTAAGACGCTGGGTCCATTGGCTTAGAGGAATTGATGAGATGAAGTCTATCTCTATCCCACGTTGGAACTTTTATTCTCCTCAGTTCATCAATCTAGAGTTACGCGGTTATCCGGACGCTTCCAAGGCAGCTTATGCCGCTGTACTGTATTGTCAAAATGTTTAGAAGGATCAATTTTTTGTTTTGTTGCTTGCCTCTAAATCGAAAGTGGCTCCGCTAAAAATAATTATTATTCCTAAGTTAGAGCTCAATGCTGCACATTTGCTTGCCAAGCTTGCGAAGCACTATCTTGATGCTTCTTTGATTAAATTTGATTCTGTGAATTTTTGATCGAATTCCAAGGACGTGATTCATTGGTTTAGCACTCAGCCTTCTAAGTGGCCTACGTTTGTTGCCAATCGTTGCAGCACTATACATACTTCTTTACCCTAAGCGTATTGGCATCACGTCCCTGAAAGGGTAAATCCTGCTGACATAGCTTCTCGAGGAGTATTATCATCTCAATTGTTGTGTAGTTACATTTGGTTTTAAGGTCTGTTACACCTTCACGAGAAGATATTGCCTTACCCCGAACTAACAACTACGCCACAAGATCAAGAATCTTGCCAAGCTATGACTCGTGGCAAAACTCAAGTTAGGCGATTGTATTTAAAGTTTAGTAATTTACACAAAGTTTTACGCATTACCGCTTATTGTATAAGATTCTGTTTTAAAGTTTATCGTCTCGTGCTGTATCAACGGTCGTCAAAGAACACATCAGTTTTTAATCCTCGCCTTTCTCGATTGCGAACTCGTAGTCTTCTTGAGACCGAAAGCCTCGTTTTAAGTTCTGATTAGTTGAAAAATGCTAAGTTTATCTTCATTCGGTATCATTAAATGTTGCTGCTCAATCCCGACGGCTTATCAATACCCTCGAACACGACTCCAGCTACCCTTAATTGTCCCTTGCTGTTCAAAGCCACCTACCCCCCCCCCCCCAAAAGGTGGCTGATAAAAATTTAGTGCTCAACATGGGGTCATCTTTAAAGAACCCTCTACTGCTGTAGGGAAGTACCCACGAGCCTCAGAGTCTATCATCACCACCAACTAACGTATGCCTAACTCGCAACCAACAACGCTCCTTTTAGGTAGGGCAAAGCACCTAGTGACACTTGAGAAACCTAATCTACACAAACTAACCAACAAAAATGAGAAGGATATAGACCTGAAATAACAACCTTTAAAACTCGTGATCACCAGTTAGACTGTAGGTTCTTGAACCTGGCAACGAGCCTCAGAAGAAAATAGGAGTGGGTATCAGCCTCCACAATGATCATCGGTAACATTGTCACTGAAGTTCTTCTTGAGATGCAGCAGACTGTAGGTAGTTCTATAAAATAGTGAGAAAAGCTTATTGGGTTATCTGTTAACAGTCATAGGGGCTGAAAAGTGGGCAAAGGGGGGGTAAACAAAAATATGACACGACGAAAATAAAATTAATACTGAAAAAACTTTACCTAATCAAAAAAATTCTAAGGGTAGGTAGCAGGGAGAAACGAGTCTTTCCAAAGTTTAGGAAGAGTTAAAAGGGAGTAGCAGAGGAGCTTAGGTAGGCTAAATAAAAAACTAACTTAATCAAAATAAGGTGAAAACTAATAAACTCTTACCTTTCCTAGACAGCTGCCCAGGAAAGCTTAAGGAGGTTAAGGTACGATCACAGGAGAAAAAGGGGTGGCAAAGCCATTGTGTGAAATGATCATCCAAAATTTTTATAAAATATCTTCCTAAACTATGTAGGGATTTTGAAGGGGCATTCCACACAACTCCACTTCTTAACCCTTTCTCCCCCTCTCCTGGGCTACCCCTCAGCCCCCATCTAAATAACGGAAGATCCTAATAGTTTTAATGTTATTATTACTAGATTAAATTAATGGTTAGCCTTCTAACCTCTCAACTCCTATTCAGCCACCTAGCTCGATTTGAATTAGCCTCCCTCAGCTCCTTCTCCAGCACTCCTCGGCATTTCTCTAAATATGGTCAAATTCTATCAATTTTAAATATATTTTTATTGGGATGAATATTAGTTTAGCCCCCCCCCCCTCCACCCACCTCATATTTTAACAATATTATAACCAGATAACCCAGTAAGCCTTCTTTACAGTCCAAAAAAACTTAATTCAGTCTTTCATCAGTACTATCTCTAAATAAAGAAAAATCATATCAGTAATTATGTCATTTTTAGTTTTATTACGTTTTGCACTGCCACTTTTTACTCTACTTACATTTTCTTGGAATTCTCTTAGCCTTACAATTTCTAAACATCCTTTTACTGTCCCTTGCACTACTCCTTAGCTCCACGTTTTTATTTCTCATTTAAATGTTATAATTATTTTAGCTATATTATTTGTTAGCACCTTTTTATACTATCAGTTAAAATTTATTTTTATTAAGATAAATATTTGTTAAGTCCCTTTTCAGCCGCTCCTGTAAATTTATAACCTGCAAATCGAATAATCCAAAACAATTTTAAAGAACTCCCTCCAGTGACTTTTTAGCCACATCTTTAAATTAGGTAAAATTATATCTGTTTTTATGTCATTTCTAGTTATTTGACTATTTGCATCTTCTGTCTCAGTTCTCCTTACAGTTTTAAGAGGGCCCCTTATTTCTAGCTCATTAGAGCATTCTAACACCACCGTTAAGGTAGTGCTATGATAGTGCTAGATTTTTTTCTAATTTTTTCAAGAAGCTTATTAATTATATTATTAAATATGTATAAGAACTTAACATTCTATTTTGGTACTTAAATAATAACAGCGAATAACCTCGAAGAATATGAAAACCCTGGACCTTGCTTGTAGTCTTATTTACCACGAAAAGAGAGTAATCATATTTCTTGAAATATGTCAAATAATACGCATCATTATGGAACAACATTGAAATAATAATTTCATTAATTTAAGAGATATATTTACTATTCAAATTACTTGTGTAAGAATATTTTCAACAATGTCGTACATTTTTGAAAGTAAGAAAATAGAAATTTTGCTCTAGATTAGTAAACGTTGCAAATTTCTTTCCAAAGAATATTTTGTATTTACAAATTTCTTTCACGGTTTATTCTTATATAAATTTCATTTTAAATTTTGGATCTTGATAACGAGACGTATAATTGACTATGCAAAAACAGTATTTTTTTTAAATATAATCTGATAGTATTAAAACTTTGACCTCAAGATTTATTGATAGTTATTGAAAACTCTAAAACAAAAAGAAAATGTTTTTTGTATAAAATACAAGGTAATAATGATCGATTTTCTGAAACGAGGATTATTTTTGTCATAAAAACTGTCTCTCCAATTTTTTTCTCGAGTAATAATTTTTGCTCTAATATTGTACCTAAGTACTTTTGTAATTCTTAATCTTGTACTGTTATAAAAGCCATCAAATATGCTTTAATTTTATACCAACATAATCATTTCTTCAATTTTTAAAGTAAGCTCGTGTGGTGGTAAGCCTTCACAAATATTGTTTCGAAGTTTAGTTGGAAAATTTATATAAATATTATTATCAGATTTATTAACACTTGTTAGAAGCATGAGTCATGCTGTAATATGTTTTCATTTCTCCTTTTACCTGGTTTAGAACTTTATTCTTAAAAAAGTAAGTATATTCGTTATAAGAAATAAATGTTGCGTTATTTCTTCAATAGTTAATATCTTCACAAAAAATATCGAAACAATCACTAGTTATTATTATTTATTGGGTGTTTGAAACGATTTAATCCTCCCTTCTCTAATATTTAATAGTAATTTCAAAAACGTTATGTCAATTGAACGAATATAGATAAAATGAGGTTTTTAAATACAAAACAAGGACCAAAGATATCATGATTTAATACTTTCTGGTACAATTATACTTACATTACTTTTTTTTTAAACTGTACAAGAGTGTCAGAAATCGAGAACAATTGATTTATTACTAAAATTGATATTTGTTTTACATAAATTAAGAAATGTCCTTTCAACTGTTTCTAAGGCTTTTTTTGAGATCACCTTCCAGTATAATTAAATCTACTTTTTTCATTTTTTTTTCTCATTCCAATTTCAAGAACAAACTTTCTATATTGTTTAACTCTAATTGTAAACGAAATGGTGTATGAATGGTCATTCCTTTTAGCAGTAATATCGATGCTATACCAGTCCATGCTTTCAATAAACTTTATTTTCATGAGGAATCCAGCAATGAATTAACGTTTTACATAGACAGTTTTTTTTTAAGCTCCTGGGCTATTACTGAAGACACCTTAATTTGCTTGTTCACGTATAATTTTGAAAATAGTTATTTACGATGAGAGAGATTCATTACGACCAGAAAGTAAGACCACCATTCTCTTGTTTGTATGACTTTTTGAATTTTTTTATCGGTACTTAATATTCGCCCTAATAAGAATTTCATATAAGTATGTAAAAGTTAAAAGAAAAGAGCCTATTTTACCTTTTTCTAGAAACACTATAAAATCAATAATATGATAAAAAATGTGTTTTAAGTTTTATCTCCTTAAATATTTTCTGAGATTCAGAACGAGGCAAAAAATTATCTAAAAATGTACAAAAAGGTATTTATTAAATTCATGCTACTCATATTCTTACTTTTAAAAGACTTTATGTAAATTTTTTAATTTTTTTAACTTCAAAAAGCAAATTAAAAAAAAGAAGTACTTAACTGACAAAAAGTGGGGGGTTGGCATGCAGAGTGCGTAGAAGGCGGAACCTTACTAGTACCCGCACACACACACACACACACACATACACACACACACATATACACACACCTACATATATAAACACATCCACGGAAGAACGGTGGCAGGTTTTTCCATGCCTGGGCGACTAGCTAAAAAGGAGTAGGCAAACGCAAAGAAAAGTCAAAAGCTAAAAATGTAACAACTTTAATAACTACTAGAATATAACAATGTTTCATAAAGCTTGACACGTCGTAACTTCAGGCGTAGCGCAAGCTGCTGAAACGAGAGGTAGGGCTAAATTCGTGTTCATGCAGGGGCAGCGTTACCACGATATGAAAAAGAAAGAGCACTGCTTGGACTATCTGCCTAAAGATGGAGGCACACCTAGGTCTGAATGTCGAGAAAACTGGACATGGGAAAATCTGTTATCTTTGTTTGTGCATTGTACCTAACGGTTTGGCGTGAAGCGCCAGAACTACTTTCTCCTTAGTGTTATCCACTAAAAACGAACAGATTAAATAATGACCTTCTTACGTGGTCGAGGAGGTTGTAGAGCGGAGTGTGGCATTGTCAGTAATGGTGGATCTGCCTGAGGGGCCTCTGTGGTGGATGGAGATGGCATTGACAGCATCAACGGTGGTTGTGGATCTGCTCGAGGAGTTTCTACGATTGTCTGGGCTGGTGGAAGTCGTGCTACTGAAAGAGTCGTTGAGGCATCGGCAGACTCTAGGTGCGCTGGCTTTAGGACGTCCATAGAGACTGTGGATAAACGGCCATTGACCTCGATTACGTACGCCTGGTGGTCTAATCAGCGGATGATACGATGCGGTCCTGTGTATCGTGGTTGAAGGGGCTTTCAGATGGCGTGAACTTTCTTGGAGACGTGGGAGCTTGTTTGTAGGTCCTTGAAGACAAAAAGGCTTTTTTCTAGGATGTGCCTCAAATTTAGGACGATTTTTATGCTCTGTACAATTTGGCAGAGGCTTTTGGAGAAGGACGATCGACAGGCTCCTGGGTGGATCGTGACCGAGAAAAAATTTCCAGGTACCCTGAGAGTTGTTTCGTAGAACATCTGAGCTGGAAATTCCTCAAGGTCCTCTTTGAAGGCCGTGTGAAGACCAAGTAAAACCAGGGGAAGCTTGTTGGGCCAGGGGGTCTTAGGGTCGCACATGAGTGCTGCCTCACTAGTGTGGTACGTGCGCTCTACCATGCCATTAGACTTAGGATTGTACGGCATCGTACGAATTCTGGAAACTCTAAGGAGTTTAGTGAGCTAAGCAAACAGGGTGTTTTTAAATTAAGCTCTTTGGTTAGAGGTAATGGTGAAAGGCGTCCCATAGATGCTTATCCATCTTTCAAAGAGGGCTATAGCTACAGTGACGGTCCGTTAGTGTGGCGAAGGAATGGCTTCTGGCCACCAAAAAATCTGTCGGCTATTGATTAACAGTATTAAAACCTTTTACACAGTAGAAGCTTGATGAGGTCCACGTATACGTGCTTTAAGCACGATTCTGAAGTGTCAAAGTCACCGAGAACTGAGAGTGATGCTTGAGAAGAGAGAGTTGTGCTAGTGGATCTTTAAAGCTGACAGGATTTGCAGGAATAAGCCCAGAGTGTAATTTACTTGTGCATGCAAAGCCAAACAAACTTGGAGGTGGTGAGAAATACTGTTGTCTTAATGTAGGGGTAAGCCAAATTTTAAACAGTGTCAAAAGCCAGCCACCGCAGAGAAGACGGTAAGTATGGACAACGCTGGTCGATGTATCACAGGTAACGTTGAACCCATCGATCGAAAAAGGCTGGAGGACTATACCCAAGTTGTCCGGAAAATCGGTATTAAGATAGTAGTGATGCGAGAAAGAGCATTAGTGACTTCATGGTCCTTACATTTAACGTGGAGTATCCTGATGTTAAACTGTAGAATAAAATCCAGGTAGTGGACATACTTCAGCGTTGCCTTATCCAAACGCTGAGAGACTGTAAAAATCAGGGGCTTCTAGTCCGAGTAAATAGTGAAGCTCCTGCCTTATACTAGGGGGTGAAAATATTTTATTGCATAGAAGATAGTGAGAAGTTCTTTGTTGTAAGCTTTGTTGTAAGGAGTTCTCTTTGGTGTCAGACAACTTTCTTAAAAGAACAGCTAAAGGTTTCCAGACTCTGTTGTCATCCTGCTGCTTAAGTGCCGTACCGATAGCTCAATCAGAGGCGTTGGTTGTCAGGGCCAAGGGGGCGTTGGCTTTTAGAAATGTCATGGTTACTGCTTTAAAGATCGCTAAATTGTTATGAGCAAAAGTGGCGTTGGCTTGTAAAGTTCAGTTAAGCTCAACGCTTCTCTTTTTGGGCGGGAGGCCCTGAAAAAAATAGTTGAAAGAAGCCATGATTTTAGCCGTATTTGAACTGCACCTGTCATAATAATAAAACAGACCCTAGTAGCAGTGGAGTTCGATGAAAGTCCGTGGTCAAGGGAACTCCATGATAGCTGGGATTTAGGGAGGTGGTGGGTGAACACCCTTGGCAGATACAGAATAGCCCAAATAAACCACCTCTTTTTGGAAAGAGTAACTTCCTTGGTACTTTCACTTGCTCGTTTTTTAATAACCTTATTATTGTTTAGGGCTTACATCAAAAATAAAATACCACTTGATTTTTCTTGAGCACAAATTTTTTTTTTATACACTTGCCAATATTTCGTCTTATCATAAAGACCTTTTTAAGACTGTCAACATATTGACATATTTATTATCTCGTACATAAAATATAAAATAAAATAAAGATAAAGATACACTACCTCTCACTTTTTTACGCAAAATCTCAGGCACTATAGACTAACAGTTCTTTTCTATGCACAAAGCATCTTATAAATGAGAAAGACCACTTTTTTAATTATAAGGTGTAGGTAAACTATTCTCACCGATGGTCAAAGAGGCAATGAGATTACAAGGTACGCGGTTTTCATGTAGATGTATACAGAAGCGGTCAAGTTTGACTATCTAGCTATTAGTGGAACTGCTTATGAATTTGTAAGTGTGGATATAGTAGCACAAAGTACATAAGTACAAATTAACACATTCTTGTTAGCTTGGATTTAAAGTACAATTTTTTGGTTGTTTCTTTTTAAACTGAGATATGGTATAATTGTATGTATAAGATAATTTATCGAGGTCATTTTTATATTTATGTTATGGTCGAAGCAAAAAATGTTTAACATTTCTATGATCTCTCTTTTTCATTGTTTTTGTTCAGTACCTATTACATTGAGATTTTTGTTGTTTATGTTAATGTTAAAGTCGAAGCTATGGTTATATTCTCTCGCATGAAAAAAAAAACAGACTTTTGAGATTTATTTTTGTATAGTCTTTTATGTTTTTTTAATCTGGTCCTAAGTTCTCGTAAATTTTAGCCTTTATAGATTTTGTTACATTTTTGATATTTAATTGAGTATACGACGTGTGTTTTTTTTCCTGTGTCTAAAATATTTTTTCCCAATATTACATTTTTTCTTATATTCCCAAAATATATTTTTTCAATTATAAGAATTAAAAATAATTTGTTGATAATACTGCTTATTGCATTAAAATTTTTTAATTTTAAAAAGTTATTGCATTTAGAAGAAATAATTAGATGGTAAGGTATAATGATAAGTGATTTGTAGGTTCCTAAATGAAAGTGTGTAGATTCTTATTGCTACAACAGTATTTTTTTAATTTTTTTTTACTATTTTTGTAATAAAGTCTTCTGGACAAAAATTTTCAGACAACACACGTCACATGTATATAATCTTTCTAGTTCTGAATTGACTGTGATAGAGTTTAAAAATTCTATCAATCATATTTATATCAATGCCTTTAACACATCAGGAGGAATGTGTGGTAATTCAATACACGATTAGTTTTGCTAGATTTTTGGTACCAATCAAGAGAACAACTTTTTTTTGTCATGTCTAATGATAAACATGTCTTAAAAGGGTAAAGAGCCGTCAAGTTCGTTCTCTACCGTAAATTGTATGAAACTATTGTAACTATTGAATTTATTTAGAATATTGTGTACTTGTGTTTTTTTAACTATTGCTAAGATGTCATCTACATAATGTTTGTATGGCAAAATATCACCTGGTAGTTTAGATAATGCATTTACTTTAACCTGTTCCAAAACTACATTAGCAAATACTGGGCTCACACATCGTGCTAAGGGATACCTTATGGTTTTGCTGAAAAAAATTTTTATCGAACCGGAAATAAGTCGAGGCAAGCAACAACTCTATACCCTTCAAAAACTTATTCATAGACATGCCAACAAAATTTTATAAATATTCCATCAAGAACACTCCATTGATTCCACTTTTTTAACAATGTTTTTATTGAGCTTTTTATGTCAGCTTCCGATTTGGTTTTAAGTTTTTTGCATTGAGGTTGGTTTATCAAACATGTTTTTACTTTTCAATATATTAACAGCTATTAATATTACCAACGGCACCACCTTTGTCAGATTTAGTTACTAAAAGGATTTACATCTCTTAAAAAACGTTTATTCAGAGAGATATCGTTTTGTACTTGTGTGTCAATATATCAGGATCCATTATTGTTGATACGCCATTTGGTCAAAGTTTTATTAAAGTCTTTTCTCAGTTCATGACTGTTATTATCGTCAAAGTCATTAAAACTTATACTGGATTGAAAACCTTTGATGATTGAGAACAAAAGCTCCTTGTTAATATTTATAATGCTGTAGTTAAAACTTTCGCTTAAGGATAATGTATAAGTAATTCAGAACATCAGATATTTTATTCTTGTTAACATTTTCAACAAATAATCGTTGTCTTGAGCAATGACCAAAACTATGGTTGTTTTTATTATTAAAAAGTTTATATATTTTGTGTTAAGGATTAGTAGTCATATTGTATTTTTTTATGAACTTCTTTTTTTGTTTTTCAAAGAAAAAACTGTTTGGTTGTGTAAAAAATTAAGGAGATTATGGATGATTTGTTTTGGCAGAAATGTCTGTAATGATAAAATGAGCTTCTTTCTTTCTCCGTTTAAAAAGTTCATATATCTGTGCACATCGTCAATCAAAAATTTAACATTATTTTCTAACATTTATAGTGTAATTAATCTCGTATCCTATTATTTGACATCGATTCGACTAGAACATCAATAGAAAAAATTATTAAAATAAATTATCTAGTACATACAAATATACCATATTTCAGTTTAAAAAGAAACAATTGAATAACTGTACTTCAAGATAAAACTAAAAAATGATTTAATCTGTATTTATATACTTCTTGCAACTATATCCAGGCTCGCACATTTATACATAGTTCCAATGATAGCTAGATAATCAAACTAGATCGTTTATGTATACGTGTACATGAAAACAGTTTCTCTGGGCTGTGGCTGCCTTGGAGCATGGAGCTCAGCAGTTTTTTACCTTGGCAATAGTATCAGTATCAGTTATCACTGATCTACTCCAGTGGTTGAACCTCGAACGAGACCTTGGGTGGCTCTGACGATTAAAGTCCGCCTGCTGCCTGGTGGTGGCGACTAACTGAGCTAGGGTCATTTGGAAGGTGGTCATCTCTGCAGCCAGAACTTTCATGGTACGAGGTTTGTAGATGGCTGCAGTAGTAGTGGATGGCTGTTGGTAGGCCAGGACATGCGGCTGCTAGAAGAATGAGCTGGACATCTGCTAGAAGGCCGAACCAGACAGCTGCTTGAAGGCCACACCAGGCCGCCGTTAAAAAACAGGCGGAAATGGTTGTTGAAAAGCAAGCGGAGGTGGTTGTTGAAAAGCAAGCAGAGGTGGCTGTTAGACTGTCGCAACAGAAGACGGGCCTTTCAGATCAGACGTAAGTGGTGTATATCAAACGGCAAAAAAGTGACCGGTAGGCATTAGCTTGTCAGCAATTGAGGTGGGATTGTCGTGTAGAAAAAGCCTTGAGGATCTTTAGGGCAAGCGTTTTACGTCGAGAAAGAAGATCAATCTACTTGACTTAGATGTACTCTTCAGTAAACGTTGTACTAGCCATATTTCTTATATGGTGAAGAAGCTGTGACGGCCACTGATTGCCAAGCTCTAGGAAAGTGAACAGCTGGTATAGCTGTTGCTCTGTGGAATTGAATAGTCAGCTCACAGAAACTTAATCCTTAAAAACTAAAGGCTTGGGTTGTCAAAATTAATGAAGCAACACTGCTGAGATGGTAGTACTTCCCGATGAACCACTATTTTGGGCGTCTGTTGCATCATCCAACTTCTTGTTGTCCGTGATGATGTTGTTTTCATTGGAATTGTGCTTTGGTTGGCTATTGTCTCGGTGACAGAGAACCTTGAGAGAAATGTCACTAATTGTGGGCAACACTTGCATTGAAATAAGTATAGAGAAAGCCTGAATAAAGCCGTAAATGTATTGTTTTATCAAACTTTTGGTCACTGATAAGCCAACGCATAACTTTACCGTACGTAGGTTCTCTTAAATGGCTTTAAAAAAGGTTACCTAAATCGCGTTAGTTAAAGTTGAAAGCCCAAAAAATTTAGTTTTTGTAAAATGAAAATGATCATTTATTTTTTTCTTTGGATAGCGGACACATAGAACTGTAAGATTAATAAGCAGTAATTTATTAGTGCCCATTAATTTTTAATGTTATATTTAAAATACAGAGACCCTTAAAAAAACCGTTATGCCCAGAGAAGAGGAGGATAAAGCGGGTTATCGGTTCGGGTTGAGTAAGAAGCCAATTCAATGAAGAAAAATATGCTTTTATAAATTTTTTTAATGATAATATAAGTCTTGGTTAATTATCCTCTGCTAACTTACGAGACTTTTTTATAAAAACATGGCTGTACTCAGATCTAAATAGCAATAGAATTGGTAACGTAAAAACCTAAAAATAATAAGCATTATTAAAAAATTTCTGAGGTAAATGTCTTTTTTATAACTTATATCATCGCATGTTTCTCTTAAACTTACTCACGATTTAAAAAAAGTTTACAGAAATAGAAAAAAATAATATCAGTGCAAATTGGATATCTGCTTAACAATCCACTTTGTCCGAGCACACGCTTTTTGTAAAAGTTATGCTTACCTCAATAAGTTTAAAAAAAAAAGCCAATATTTTTAGTTTCATTTGAACTCTAATGGGTTCGAATCAATAGGAATATATCAACGATGCGATGAGTGTATTCATTTTCGACTGATCACAATATACATACATCTAATTTTTGTTATGAAACTATTAATTTTTTTGAAATTGCGTATAATTACAAAATACCACTGTGTTACAGCTCGTTCGGGACTGAGTAACACTCGAAAGTACTGGGGTAACCTTACATACGCACACCTTGCCCTTGCGTTTATTAAAATGTATTAAAATGTTTTTAAAATTAATTTTTAATTTTTTCGTAGTTCTAAAAATGTATAGGGAACATTTTCACCTAAATGAGCTCATGTACCTGGAGTTACTAAATATATAGCTAAAATTGTGGAGCAATTTAGGTCAATATTTTACATTATAAAAAAAAATAATTTTACCAATAAATTGCATGGCAAAGAGCATCTCTGTATTATTACTGAAACAATCCTTAGTATTTATACTTAGCACAGGCTTATTTGTTATTAATTAATTTTATCCATTTTATGCTGACAATGAAAGTGCATTGAAACCTAATAAAATTGTGTAGCAGGGGGTGTAAAGGACGGTAGGGGGACAGAAAAAGTCGTGTAGAGGGACAGTGAAGGGGCAATGGAGGTGGGGGGCGCTGGAGATATAGTGGCGAGGCTGTGGAAGGGCTTAATCTAAAATTCATTGGGTTGAAAGAACGTTGAAATATAATAAATTTTTCCTTAATTTGTATAAAGCAGGATAGTGGCAGTGGGAAAACTTTTGAGGGCAATGGGCGGCTGTGATGGGGCAATGAAGGATTAGTGCAATTTTTCATTAATTTTACTATATAATATGAGAGGATATTTATTTATATATATACTTGTGAGGCTCCACACTTCTGCGCACTTTCTGTGCTTACCCCCTTTTACTGCGTTTTGATCCCTTACATAGGTTTTAAGGTTAAAGGTAAAATGTTAGAAATATAAAAAGAATTTTCTAATCGAAAAAAAAAATTGTTTAAGTGATAAAAGAATTTACGAAGATATAAGAGTACCCTTTATATAATTAAATTACAGTTGTTATAAAAAAATTAGCTTTTGTTAGGCTGTTGTTAACAAAAAAACAGTTAAAAATACAATTTCATAAAATAATGTTATTAAAATTGATGAAAAAAAAATCTCTAGCATAGTACTCGAAATACTTTTACAATATTTATTATTATCATTTGTTAGTTTTATGTTTTATCTACTTTTTCTTCTTTTTTCAATTCACACAAATATTTATTACATTAATGGGTACAGAATAGCATTGAATTTTTCGTTTCCAATAGTTTAATTTGTATTCTAAAAAACGTAAGAGAATTAAGTATGTAACATGACGCTTGCAAGAAAGCATTCTTTATACAACTATACAATTCCTACTCCTATTATTTGTCTTACTATTTCTTAGAACGATTAATAAAAATAGTGCGATATTGCGCAAAGAAATAGAGCAATTTATGAAGGCGAATTATCTGCAAGTCACTTATAAAAGGCGCTGACGCGCGGGGAAACACCTTCCTCCTCGATCAAATCTGGGACATAAAGATTGTACACAGTGGTACACTATATTAACTCAAAAAGAATTCAGATCCAGAACGAGAACTTACAAGAGATCTCACAAAACACATACAGAGAAGTTTTTTCTATGCTGTAAAATAAAATACAGGTTATAAAATGAAAATTAAAGATGCAGTGGCAAATATTCCATTTCATTTATTTAGTATCCACACCAACTGTGGTAGCTGGTGTCACCACCGATCGTGGATAGAAAACGATAGAGATGGGACACAAACCATCAAGAATGATGATTTATTCCAATCGCTGCAGTCCGTATTTCTCCAGATTTCCCAAAGTGTTTCAAAACTTGCATCCTCTGCTAGCAGTCAGGCGAATGAAAATTTAAACAATGCAATGTGCAGTAAAACTCCAAAACGTCTGTATCTTAGTACCTTAAAGTCAGCTAATTTTTGATTTGTCTGCTCACTAGCTTAAAAAAATTGTAGAACAACTTATCTAGAAAAAACAATCCAGCTATTGAACAAGCACTAAAATTTTTAAAAATTACATAAGTGTGGAAACCAAAAAGGGTCTTTGGAGAAAAAAAGCAGCTTCTCAACCAAGTTTTAACAAAAAAGACTACAATCTAAAGCAAAAAGAGCGCAGCTACGAAATAAAAAAGAAAACAGAGAAGGCAAAACGTCTAAAAGTAATATGTCACTCTTCGATGAACGTAGTTCAAATTCACTTCTAAATATGTAGAACGTGACTCTTGAATCATCTAGCATGACATGTTATAGCACATCTCAATTCTTCATAGTTTTTTTTGACATTAAAACAGGACGTTGCCATCCATCCAAAGATATTTTGAACATTTGCATCAAGAGTAAAGATGATATTTTCAATCGGTTTATTTCCCCCACGGGTGCCATTGATAAAAGAGCTTGCCGAGTTAATGGACTATGTGTTGTACATAAACAGTTACTCCAAAAAAAAGAAGAAGTATTTAAAAGTGCACGGCAGCGGCTAGTTTTAATGAACTTTTACAGTATTTCAAAAATGTACCAAAAAAAAGTATGCGTATTGCACATAACTGTGAATTTGACCATTTGTGTCTCATATTAGCGATGAAAAACTCAAATTTACTGAATGATTTTAAAAGAACTGTAGCTAGGTTGTCAGACCCTTTATTAGCATTTAAAAAAAAATTAAAAAAAAAAATTAATGGCTTCAGTTTGACGACCCAGTGAAGGATATTTTGTCTGTATTGTGTAAAATTGCACACGATGCACTTTTTGATGTCAAGTTACTTGAAAAATTAACAATTTCTGTCAATTGACAGCATATTACAAACATTGAATCAAGAAGCAACTCAAAAAAACTTCAAATCTTCTCATACGAGCCAATGAAAAAGGTCATCAGTGCACACATATTAAAAAGATTGTCTTGCTCTGGTATGAGTTATGAAATGATTTTAAATAAATGTAAGACTAAAAGTACTAAAAAAAAATCTTTGTTTTTGAAAAGGGAAACTGAAGTAAAGCCTTAAATCAGCAAGACCAAAAAAATATTGAATGCCATGTTAAAATATTTAGAAGAGTTAAAGAAGTGTAATGTACAGTTATGTATAATATTTATTGAAAAGTTTAGTTAATCCATTATTGTTACTGTTCTACATTTAATTAGTATGAAATTTATTACAAAAAATAATCGCAATCAGTGCTTTGTAATTGTAAAAACAAATAGACATCTTAATTTAATAAATATAATTTTAATTTCTTAGTTGTGTTGCTCTTGATTGTAACAAAACTTAAGAGTTATATAATTCATACATAAATAATCATGAAAAATTTCAGTGTGCTCGGCCCAAATTCTTCAGTTTCGTTCAGTTCACCATTTTCCTGTGCATTACAGTACGAGCAACGTTGCCTTACTACTAAAATTGTAGCAGAAGCACTGTAAATTTTTATGTGATCGATTCTCCAAAATCGCCTTTTTCATTAGAAGCTATCATAAATTCTTACATTTTAATAATTTTTTTCTCGAAAAAATGCATGGGAAAAAAAACTTTTTTATTCATGAAGGTTTCTAATGAGTTAACAAATTCTATAAATTTTTTTTGAATAGTGAACAGCATTTCTAAACAATGCCCGAACCTCTTTAAAAACACGATACTTACTATTTTGTATGACCTTAACTTTTTAACAAGATATTGGTTTTTCATTTGAGTAGATGAAAGAGTATTTCGAGTAACATTGTAATTTTTGTAATGGTAGATATTTTATTAATCGATGTTTCTGTATGATAATAGCTCAAAGTTTGTTCAAAATCTAACAATAAACTTAATACTTTTCATCATTAGAAATCAAAACACGTTTAATAAACTTAAAATTTTTACAAGCATTTCTAGCCCTACCCAAATATCTCAAAAAAAAAACACTTACAGATATACCACAGACTATAAATTATAATAAATTATTAAAGCATGTATGATTTAAAATATTCCTTGGCTTATCTTTTGATTAATAACAAGTACTGAAATTTTACGTCAGCTAAGATTTAGATATCTTTGTTGTAATTTCATTACTTACCCATACTTTTTTGTTTCTTTATTTCATGTAGAAACATTTTTTGGTTTGTTCCTCTAAGTATTTTTGTAATATATAATACACACATTTTAATAAATTTCAATTAAGACTAATTACAGCTCTGCAAGCTTCCGAAACATGGTTAGAGACAATTATTGATGCAGATTTTGCAACACTTTTAGATAACATTACATCGATAGTATACGCATCATATTTTAGTTATCATAAGTAACCTATATTTTGATTTTTTAAATTAGATGATCGTACAAATACACATGAGTGTTTAACTATAATTAGAACCAGTCAAAATGCATATCAAAAAGAAGCCAAAGTACTCTACACAGTGCCAAACGTTCACTGCAGTTGTTTTTACAATACTAACAAAAAAATTTTATTACTCTTTAGTTGATGTTAGAATATATATTCATACCTATTGTGCCTATACTTTGTATATATTGCTATACTCTGCCCAAATAAATACTGTTTCTTTACCTATATTTATTTTACTCGTTTTTTCAATTTAATTACGTTTTATTTTATTATCATTTATTTTCTTTTCAGTAAACAATGTATACTTACATATTTGACATTAATTTGTTGGATCTTTGTCCCAAAAATATATGTGTGTAGAAGTGTGTGGGTAGGTTAGCGTACTGGCGCTCACCAGCGATTTCAGAAGTAATAGAATAACTTGGCGGGAAATTCAAATGAGCTATATAGGGCATGACGCAGAAACCCAGATAACATTTTTATGAATAATAAATTAATAAAATAAACCCAAGCGATTCTACCCAATGACCAAGGGCGACTACTAGCGAATATCTCAAATAATAAATTTTTAAATTCAATAACAAAAGCGCCTTTCACCCAATGACCCGGGGTGCTTACAAGCAAACGTATTTAGTAATTAATGGCTAAATTTAATAGCAAAAGCACCTTTCATTCAATGACCCGCGAATCTTACTGGCAAATGTATTGAATAATTATTTGCTAAATTTAATAACAAAAGCGCCTTCCACCTAATGACCCGGGGCGCTTACTGGCAAACGTATTAAATAATTGATCGCTAAATTTAATAACAAAAGTGCCACTCACCCAATGACCTGGGGCGCTTACTGGCAAATGTTTTAAATAATCAATTGCTAAATTTAATAACAAAAGCGCCTTTCACCCAATGACCCGGAGTGCTTACTGGCAAATGTATTAAATAATT
>NW_019379712.1:965215-1004612 GCF_000648655.2 Copidosoma floridanum
TCTAAAATTTAGCAATAAATTAGTTACTTAATTTGCCAGTAAGTGCTTTTGGTCTTTAGGCGAAAGCCCTTTTGTATTTAAATTTAGCAATTAATTATTTAAAACAGTTGCCAGTAAGCGCCCCAGGTCATTGGGTGGAAGGCGCTTTTGTTATTAAATTTAGCAAATAATTATTCAATACATTTGCCAGTAAGCGCCTCGGGTCATTGGGTAAAAGGCGCTTTTGTTATTAATTTTAGCAATTAATCATTTAATACATTTGCCAGTAAGCGCCCCGGGTCATTGGGTGAAAGGCGCTTGTGTTATTAAATTTAACAACTTATTATTTGAGATATTTGCTATGAAGCGCCCTGGGTCATTGGGTGAAAGGCTCTTTTGTTATTAAATTAAGCAATGAATCATTTAATACGTTTGCTAGTAAGCGCCCCAGATCATTGGGTGAAAGGTGCTTTTGTTATTAAATTTAACAATTTATTATTTAAGATATTTGCTTGGAGTCGCCCCAGGTCATTGTGTTAAATAGCTTGGTTTTATTTTAATTATTTATTATGCATAAAAGTGTTATCTGGGTTTCTGCGTCATGCCCCATATAGCCCATTTTAATTTCCTGCCAAGTTATTCTATCACTTTTGAGATTGCTGGCGCTCATATATACTTTGGCATGTGTATGTATGTATGTATCGACAGACATTATTGGTACAGTTGATGTCAGATAATGTTTCACTGCCACATATATGAGACAACCTCGCTTTTGTCAGGGGTCCCAAGACCCCTCACGTTTGGTTCTGTTCGGACATACATTTTTCATTCTATAGTACTTAATTTATATAACTTCGGATTCATTATTGGTTATTTAAACGTAAGTGTATTTTTCTTTATGTTTCTGAAGCATAAATTTAAGTTTTTTTTTTAGGTCGTCCCTGTTATATATATTTATATATTATCTAAAATAGTATATTACGTGCCTAGGCCAGTAAAGTAAAAAAGTCATAAGATTGCATAAGTATTGCCACCTGAGGCAAAGCCAATGGCAGTAATCAAATGATCTGAGGCTTTTTCACTTACATTGTCGTAATGCGTGTACAATGTTACAGGTTTGTACCCAAAAAGTGACCTTTTCTGTCTACGTAGTGGACAGAAAGTAGTCACTTTCTGGTTACTATTAGGTAATGTTTTTTGTTATTTCTTGTTTTTGTTCAGTCTCAAATTTACTTCACAAACAGTATTTTGGTAATCATCTTTGTAGTGATCCTTTTACATGGTAAGAAAAGTATAGAAAATTAGTGTTAATTCTTTTTTATTTGCTTATTTGCCAAGCAATAACTAAAGTGAAATCACAATATTTCTTGCACCACCTCAAAGTGTTGACAGACTCTTACGTTAGTCAAAAAAACTTCCAAAACGATTTGCAGGCTTCGTAAGTTATCAAAGAGCAAAACTTTCACTCTTAGGGTTTTTGATTGTAATCGTATGCTTTGTGAGTTTTGAATTGTTAAGTCATACTTTATAGTTTATTGATTATAGACCAGTTTCTCATTAATTTCTTAACTCTTTAAGTAAACTTAGAGGTATTCTACATTGTTGTTAAGAAATAATTAAGTTTATCCATTGTCAGTAGGTGTTTACTGAATTATTCGCTGTTAAAAAGGTTTTTAATGGTTTCTTATCTTCTGACAAGACTTTGCCACTTAGTACTGCATGACACACGGTAATACTAATGACTACCACAGTAGTTTAAACTTTTTGAGGTTTTTTACCATTTTCTTAGTCATTAATACATTACTATTTGGGTGAGCCAAAATTATGGTGCACTACAACTATTAGAAAAAGCATGTGTATTTTTATTTATTCCGATGTTTGGTATTTTTCCTTGAATTGGCTTACGAACCTGTATTTCTTTCTTATTTTGACATTTCACTTAATTATTAAATCTTAGTTTTTCTATTTTCATTGTCAATAAATTAAGTAGACTTTTAGTTATATCAACTTTTCCAGCTTAATCTGTTGAACACTTTTGCTTTGGTAGAATGCTTTGTAATTCCTAATAATTTAAATTCTTAAACATTAGGCCACCCCTATCTTTAGAATCAATACAAGTACTTTTAGTGCATTGAATCATATACTTTTATAACAGTTGTCTACGTTCTTGTAGGCACTTGGCTCTATGGACTCCTTTTATTAACTTAAAGTCTCTTTTACTAATCTAGAATCTGAAGTATTATTACTGTTTTTCAGTATCACAGTCACAATTTCACTTAGCCATGGCGTAGCTCACTTTTATTAATATCTACAAGCTCAATACTCATGGAATCACTTGAACTTCCTATAGATTTTCATTTTCCTACAAATTTATATTATTTCCATAAAATAAATCATAAAACTATTGTGCGCATATTTACACTATCAAACATTTTCATGATTTTTTTAGAGTGATTCACGTTATTACAAATATTTTGGTTTCTTCCTACATAACTTGAATTTTAAGCACATATTTTAAGTTGAGTAGATACGGAATGTACTAATAAATACTTATTTTTGCATCAATTCAAATAAAATCAAAGTAAGCATTACTTTTAAATAATTATCTAAACACAAATTCTGATTAATAAAATATTTATTTAAGGTTTTCAATGAATTGTTATACAACATTGTCTGATCATCTAAAATGTCTTTGGATACGTAAGTAATTAGTACAAGTGTTAGAAAAAATAATAGTCTGTCATATGTACTTATATTATGATAATCATGTTACTTGTTTACTATTAAAATAAATTTCAGAATTATTAAATTAATACAGCACTTCTAATAGTCTAAAAAATTCTTTCACTCCAGTTTAGATTAGCTTTTTATTTGCTTTTAAAGATGCAAGTTGCTTTTTGGCTTACAATTTTTAATGTAGCTCTTGGCAACCAAATTATCAGACTTATATAATTCTGAAGTGTTGACATTAAAAGTTGTCACATGTTTTCAAAAAAGTTTGCGAAAATCGATAACATTAGAATTAAAAGAGAACAGTCCACATTCCTTGAAACTATAATTTCATAACATTTTATGTCTTAATAATTTTAGAATTTTGTTAAAAAAAACGTCAAATTCATACTTGTGAAGTGCAACAAAAATAGAGCTTTTATAATATAATCCCAAGATACCAATAATAATATCAAGATACAGTTTCTGCCATTGTTCATTTGATGGCCTTGAGAAATCGAACGTCCAATGGTTAATGAAATGTGTGGAATCGGATGGCAATACAATCACAATAATTTGTTTCTCAGAACTTAATTTGCTAAAATGTAGTGTCATGTGAGACATGAGCCCATCTAAAAATAACATCACAGGTTTCTTAGTCTTTTCAGCCTGATGCCATGGTTAAAGTTTGTTAGATTAAAACTTTTAAAAAGCTTTACTGTCATTTAATCTGTCTCTGGAAACCCGAATGAAAACTTTGGTGAAGCCACAACAGCTGCGTTGTCTGGCAACGATAATCTTTAAATGCAACAACAAAGAACCTCACTAAAGTAATTATAGCTTCTCTTCCATTGTTAATAATAATTCTATACACATTTGTATACACTTTTAAAACCTGTACATGATATGTTTGAGGATTCAGGAGTAGACCTGCATACCCAAAGTTATAGTAAAAGGATTGTTTCAATTACTTAAAAAAACAATTTACCAGTTTCATCGCAATTTTTAATCAGGGAAGCATCCATTTCCCATAAATTTCTTAAAGTTTCGTAATCATGATTTTCTAGAACAAATTCACGTATGGCCAGTTCAGAAACTTCAGCTTAATTCAGAGATACTTTTTCTATTATTATTTAAGAAAGTTCAGGATGTCTTTTTATAAAACCTTTGAGCCAGTGACGCCCTGGCTTTTTTTTTATAAAAGAACTCACTCTTTGCATCTCTTCACATTTAACCTTGACACTCCTAAACAGCTGGTTCTTTGTGACTGGATGACCGCTTTTACAGCTTTTGAATATCCATTCAGCAAATTCTTTTTCTTTCGCTTTTGTTTAAATTATCTTAGGTTCAGGCTTGTCACTTACAAATTTTTTACAAACATGAACAAACGTTTCGTTCTCTAATCTTGTTAGGTGAATTTGGGTGTCTTATAGACTTTTGACCCCTCAGCAAAAGTTTTTCTAGAATAAGTCATTTTCAAAGCAAATTTTAATGTCTCTAGAGAACAACATATATTTTTTTTGCTTTATTTTGGTAAATTTCTTGCCTTTCTTGACTTTTTCCTTTTCTTTATCTTTGTAACGTAGGGTACTAGTAGTAAATTAACGTGTTTACAAATTGTTCGAGTATCAACTGCCACGCGGTCCATTAGTAAAGGGTTCTATTTACATATATTCAGCGCAAAAGTAGGTAGTCCATCTGTTAATGAGCACATTGTACCAAATACTGTAGAAAATATTTATTTACTCAAGAAATACACAAATAATAAAGTTTGAATTGCATTCATATTAATATCTTTTTCAATTGTTAAAATTAAAAAGCTATTTTCTTAAGAGAATTCCTTATTATTAGCAAGTTGTTGTCAGTTTTTGAAAATTCACGATCATATGACAGATCCTGATTAAACCAGCGCAGTCCAAGACATATGCACATAGCAGCGCGCTAACTAAAGCAGCGTTGCAGGTCAGTATGTGGTCCACTCAAACTCCAGTAGCACTGGAGGCAGCTCATGTACATTGCAGTGCACATTAACTCAAATAGCAATTTGAAGCTGCAAACGTAGACAGATTCTAACAATTGTAATTGTAAGATTGCCATAGGTCTAACGTGCCTATTTACTGCAAGAGGGGCTATATTCTCTAAGAAAGAGAGCTACTCACTGGGAAAATAGAGTACGCCAAAATCGCCTGGTGACATCAGCCCACCTTTGCTAGAATTAAAGTTGCTTTTCTCTTGAGATCTTTGCTATTGTTTAACAGGAGTAATCGGAGCAGTAGGAAAAAAAATGAAAAAAATATTAAGAATATCCAGAAAGAGCCAACAGATTTTTCTTGTGGTAATCAAGAGTTATAATGTTAAAAGTTAGCCAGTCGTTTGAATTCCTCATTTGACGTCTCCTTCTGTAATGCAAGAGTATAAAAACTCCTTGCATACACAATTTTTTTTTTTTCTTACTTTTTAAGGTGGTCTAAAATATCTATAAAGGTTAGAGAGTAATTTTTGATGCATCTTTTTTTTCTGTGTAAGGAGGCTATGTTAGTTTTGAAAAAAACTTGATGCACAAATAATCACAATGGTAGAAGTTAAATTTTTTTGATAACATTTATAAATACATTTTACTTCAGTAACTTTATCACACAGCGTTTAGTCAGTATGCGGCTGCAGATCTCAGAAACAGCCAAAATATACAACATTACTATCGCATTTTCGATTAGTCACTCAGTAAGTTCCAGATCCACTCTCACTATCCAGACTTGTTAAGACTATTTTAAAAACCCGTATATAGATAGCAGATTAATTGTTTTTGATGAGAATTCTACAAAATTAGAAAATTTCGAAGATTCAAGAATATTTCATCAAATCTACGTTCATCACAGCTTAGTGAGGTTATTTTATACTTTGGAATTTTTTTTTTTTTTCTTATTGTATTAAACTTTTTGTGACGAAAGGCCTTTAATAGGCTCCTTACTCAATTTTCAACAGTTTGAGATGAAGAATTTTCTGAAGGTAATAACTTCAAGGTTTTGATTATGTTTCTGACTGCCTGCTAGCTGCTGTTTGGCTGAATTAACAGCATCAATGCTATATTTAGTAACAAGTATTCCTTTGGCTATAGAATTGGTTACACTTAAACAAGCAAATAAGGGTATCATAAATAAAGCTTCATCAATTCAAATAAGTAGGGGTAAGATGCTAAGAATCGTAACATACGTCTAACAACCATATTTTTTAGCTACACTACAAAAACTGCAAATAACTTCTCAAGCAATTCTTCTTTAGGGATTCATGTCTTACTAGGCAGTTTTTATTACTGCACTTAAAAACTACCTTAATCTTTGTTGAAGCTAGTAATCTGTCTTTTCCTTTTGTTAATACCCTATTTTTTCTCCTGCTTTAATCCCATACTAAGATTCTATCTGCTTTGGGTCTGGTTTATAAATTATGTCATTTTATTGAGTGCAATACATTATACTGTTTGACCACTGCGTCTAGTGGATGACTTTCTAAGTTTCTTCTAGCTAGACGCTTAGCACCTACCTAAATCATGATATTAACAATCTGATAAACAAAGGTCTACGAGCAAAGGATTAATAATTTTATAACCAACACCTTGCTCTCTCTTACGATGTATGATAATAAATGATAATTATTTGCCTTTAGAAGTTGAACCGTGCCAAAGCATTTGACAAACTAAATAACGAAATAACAATAGCAGTGAGCATTGTATTTTAAAATTAAGAGATTAACTCTAACTGATTTATTATACAGGATAGACATACAGTATATAGTCCACACGATTATAAGTTCTCAATTTTGACGCTACTACAACACAAGGGAAACGTTCGAATCAACATGATAAACTACCTTCTGACAGTACTTCTATATTTTGTGATTTATCTGATTTTGGATCAAACTATAAGCTTTAATCATGTCTTAAAATAGAGCTTAGTTTTCATATGTTAACTTGTATTTAAGGCCATTTATTACACATAGCTTGTTGAATAGAATCTTTCTGATATTTTAAAAGAATATTCTCAATAATGGTACAAGGTCACGTAAGAAATTTAAAACCGTTTTATAACACCGTTTTTAGATATTAAATATTGATTAAAATTTAATTCAACACGTTACCTTACAGCAAAGTCGTATAAAAATCAAATTCATAAGAAAATAGTTCAAAGAATTTGTCTAGATCTTTTTCCATTGTGCAATACCGTAGCATTGGTATTATGTTTAATTTTTGGAAGGATCGACAAGTCATTTTTGCAGTTAAATAAAAAAACCATTGTCAGGCGCGTATATATAGGTAAATAAATGCATGAAAAATAGTTGCCGGTCCTACCGTACGCTTGCTTCCTTCTCACTGGACCCTCTGCATTTTCCCCTTACTGTAATGAACGTTCTTAAAATCTCTACATTCACCAAAGTAAAAGTCTTTCTAAGATTTTTTAGATCATGTGTGAGATACCTACATTTTAGCAAACACGAAAGTATAGTTCCACCAAATTGTGTTTTACCACGTTCTGTAATGATTTGCGATGAAATAACTTGTGTAAAACAAAATCATGTAAAGGCTTCTTCTCCTTTGTCAGAAAGAATGCAGAGTGCTTCTATTTTTATTAGTCAGTTTTTTTGTACTTTCTTATGTTGAAACTGTTATTGCATGAATTTAAAAAAAAAAATATGATTGGTTTGTCTATTTTCTTATCAGCTGACATTGTTACAATTAACTACAAATTAATTAAAAAATAACAAGTTATTATTAAAAATAATCTATAAACATAGAAGTATGGTATGCATTTTTTAATGATTTAATTAGCAAAATGATGAGCTATACAGTTTGTATGCTTAAAAGGCGTACGTCAGTGTGCAATTTGAATACTCAAATGAAAATAGTTCAGAGTATTCTTATGAAAAAAGCCACGGAAATTGTTAAGTTATGTGAAGCACATTTGACATCCCTGTTAAAACAAGTGTGAAATAAATGAAACTAAAAAAAAAGTGTAAGAGATTTTTGTTTAGTTAATTGGTGTAGGTATAAGGACTTTACAATCAAAATTTAATAAAATTTCTTTGTTATTTATTATTAATGTTTATTCAGACAACTCTCACGCAAATACTACCTTGAGGTTCCAATATGATGTAAGTAAATATAAAGCAACACAAAGACGTGTAACTAAGCAAAAGGACGCAAATGTAAGAGAGTAAATTGACAGACTAACTGAAGGCGCAGTATGGAGAGAGCAAAAACGTATAAATGTGGTGCTTCAGTGCAGCACCACCCCATCCAAACTCCACACTACCTGCATTTATATAAATTCAGTTACGAGCGCCAAATGCACATCTCATAATGTTACATTAGAACGATTTGGTTTCTTAAAATTTTTCTCAAAGTTAACCATATTACAAAGTTAACTACGTTACTTTCTAGTATGTACCTTAGAAAAATAGAAATTGCTGCGAAAAAATTCAGTCCAATAGAATTGTCTTTCGTGTGCGTTATCTTTTTTGAATGTTTACTAATAAGGTTATTATTAATACATAACAAGTAGATCAAAGAAAAAACTTTTTTCTAATATTTAACTATTTGTTTAATTCAGAGAACACTTAATTATTTCTTCAAGAAATTAGTTAAGAGGACATAAGTGGTTAAGCTAAGATACGTTATTTATAGTGAATTTGTATTACGTTTTTAATATGAAGCGTCAATAAATTTATTTAATTTACCTGACTAATCAATGAATTTATTTTTAGTACTTTCCATCGCTTAGGTATTCATTTTAACAGTAATGTGACGTACAATTTCTTAGACATATTCAAAGGTTACACAGCCAACATTGGTCTCTGATTCAAGCATACTGAAATCCTACAAATGTTTTTAAATTTAACTAAAACTATGATTTAGTTCTATTCGTAATTAAAGATTTATACTAACTGGGCACATAACTTTAAAAAGGGGTTAATATAGTTACACAGTGGTTCTTGATTTTAAGGATAATAGGATGATGATAATTAGGTCTAAAGTAAAATTTAATTCCTCTTCAAATACAAAATAGTTATAATGACACCACGTGATCTTTTTTTAACTTTGTAAATGATTTAGTATTTACAGCTTTTACAAAATAATTTTTTGCTAACTTTTGCACCCTAAACGTATTAAATATTATTTATCTTACACTAGTTTTAACATAAATCTTGAAAGCGCTTTACGTAGTCTTACAATTTGTGTGGCTTTGTTTAAAAGTGCACTTATAACTTTTCTGTTTTAATTATTGTAATTACAAACGTTTCTATGACCTTCAAAAAAAGATAGTTTATATAGTTTATCACTTCATAAATTCAATCTTTAAAAAACGTCCATATTCTTCTGCATATGTATGGGGCATTCTGTCAATTCGCCCCCTCCCTTCCCCTCCTTCTCCAGCCAAACACAATTCTTAAGATAAATAATACATTTTGGGCTTTAAGTTCTTGCTATGATAACTACTTTTTAATGCCATACGAAGATTTTTTATGACCTAACTTCTTCCCCTTTACCTCAAAGAAACCACCCCAATCATCGAAAGCAAGTTTACGATAAGCAAGCTAACACTGAAAACAGCAACTTTAGGCACTCATTTTCCCTTAAATAAGTAAATTAACTCCAGAATCTAACCATACTATCTAATTACCCAAGCTTTAATCAACTTAACCTCTAAAAACGACCCCTACAAAACTACAAACAGGCTAAGCCTGGGTAGAGCTAGCTTATTCACTTATTTTTCTTTATATAGTCAAATATAATATCGCAAGAAAGCAAAAGCACCCATTCTCATTATTTAACCTCTAACTCTGATAAACAATTTCTCCTAAACGGCTAGCTACATAATCTTAAGGACCCTGCGTAAAGCAAGTTAACCAGCTCATTTTTCATCAAATAATTAAATCTTACATAACAATCTATGCAAACCACTTATTTACAATTCAAATATGGTGTCCAAATTAGTATTAACTAGTTTCTTGTTGATAAAGATTTATGGAAGCGGGTTTAACGAGATAATGAATGCAAGATAAGAAGTTTAAAAATTTTAATAGTGTATTGCATGCTGTTATCGACATTTTGAAATGGACTTTTAAATAAAATAAAGTAATGCTTACTCTTATTACGGTTAGACTATTTGTTTTTTTGTCATTTTCTGGCCATTTCAGAGTTTTTGGACAAAGCTCTCTTCTGGTGTTTGATTAGTTTCTGTCAAATAAATAAGCAACTAAACTATGTGTAACCAGGCCAGGTAGATTTGCCTGCTTGTGGTTTGCTAGAAAAACTTCAAAAGAACTATTATTAGGTTAATGAGTAGACAAATATTACATAAGATGGTTTTGATGCTTGTGAGCTGAGATTTGTTTATTCAAAGCAATGAGTAAATGAGCCAGCTATGCCCAGGGATAGGTGAGATATCCTGCTTTAAATCGGGTTGGGATAGTTTTTATGGGTTAGGTGTGGGCTAATTAGAAGGTGGGTGGTTTGGGTAGCTTGATTAGGAAATAAGTGGTTGAGCTGGCTTGCGATGTTAGATAAAGTGAATAAAGATGTCATTTCCTTTTCCAAAACCTACGCTACACACATTCTAATATGAGAAAGTTTAAGAAAACTGGACATTAGAAAGCATGATGGCGATTGACATGTCCCTTGTGGCGAATCCTATAACAATTTATATTTGATTATAAAGTTTAATAGAAAAATACAATACCTGCGCATAGTTGTATTTAACAGCTGTGGAGGCAAGTTGATTACCATGCTTTCTTCTGACAAGTAATTATGCGATACTTTAAAAGTTCGTTATTCATTTGATATTTACTTCAAACCATGTTGATTTTTTTTAGTTTTATTATTATAGGTGCGGTATACGTGAGGGTGAATCAATGAACTCAGATTATGGCCTTGAGAAAAAGTGTGACAGAAGTGGATTTTGCTTGATTTTTCCCTCTTTTTCTGTCACGTACCTTCGGTTTCCTCTACACCACATAAAGTCACCACCACACCATGCTACACATTTTTCAATTTTTCTTTTAAATTTACTTTTTTTTCTTTAAATCGATTCTTAGAAAGAAAAAAGAAAAACAATTTTTAAAGTTTCCAAAGAGATTTGACCCCCAACCTTTCGTTGTCTAACCAAGATTCTTATCCACTCTGCTCTAAGAAGTCTCGACATTCGATTCCTGCATGTTGTGTTGTAGATCGTATCGATAACCCTTATTTAAACTTTTATCTACTGTCTATTAGTTTATTTAGTTTTATCACAAATTTAATTAATAAATAATTTATAAAACAAACTGTATTTTTTAAGACATGTCTTCTTAGAACACTTAGAAATCAGTACATTTAGGCAGAGCAGCTTATCTCTATACTTATAAATATTTATTTCGTTTTAATTCATTTCTTACTTTTTCTGTAAATAGATAAATAACTGTACCGTTTTTAAATACTTTTTAAAAATTTTCAGAAACTATCAAAATTTTTTTGCACTGTACGAATACAACTGTTGATTTTAATTTTGTTTTATTATTTAACAACTTTTGCATTTTTTATAAGGACATTATCTACATATTTACCTAAGGAAAAAATCAGAGAAGTGATAGGAGCGCAAATATTCACAGCTGAGCTGGCACTGTTTTCCTCATGTGGATGTATTCATGCTCTTATATGTGGATATATACATGCTCTTGCGCATACTTAATCGTCTCTCACTATGTTTATTTAAGAACCAACTTGTAGATCTATTTGGAAAGTTGAAAGGTTTATACAAAAGCAATCCTTTGTACAAAAAAATTTGGAAGATTCATGCAGATTGTATAAATGCAATTTTGAATTAATTTTGTATGAGGTTACATGTTACTGGTAATTTTTTGGAATTAAACATAGAAAAAAGGATGGAGTTAAGAAATTAGAATTTTTTTTTGTATTACTAATTTTTATTACAAACTATTATTGTATACAGACAAGAGCTTTGCAATACTTAAAAAACATTATAAGATTTGTATACTAGTAAGTGAAGATTTTAATGTTAACTTTTCTCCCGAAGCTGCTGTACCATTGACTGAATTTTTAGAATAAAAATTGAACTTATGTATGAATAATAATCCATTGTGGCTACTAAATGTAAAACAGTCATCGATGGCGTCCTTGCTTGTCTTTTCAACAAAGTCAAATCAATGACTAATATCTTATATGTTTTAGACCACAAGCCCATAGTTACTACTGTTAAAGGCCAAAATAGTGTCAAAATAATAACCAACTGTAATTATTAATAAGCTTTAAGAAATTTTAACTTGTTTTAGTAAAATAATGTTACGAAGACAGCTCCTACAAAATAATTTTTTGCTAACTTTTGCACCCTAAACGTATTAAATATTATTTATCTTACACTAGTTTTAACATAAATCTTGAAAGCGCTTTACGTAGTCTTACAATTTGTGTGGCTTTGTTTAAAAGTGCACTTATAACTTTTCTGTATTAATTANTTTTAACTTGTTTTAGTAAAATAATGTTACGAAGCTAGTACCGACAAATTTTATTATTTAAACAACAAGTTTCTTGATAAAAAATCTCTATAAAGCTTCGGTTTTTCCATGGGTCCCGTACATAGAGGTATAACAATAGAGCACGAAAGCGGTACGTCAGCCTGTAAGTGGCAGTAAGATCAGCGTAAAGAGAGATAGCTGTACACAAGAGGAGTCGTGTCCTTGTCTAGCTGAGCGCTGTGATTGGTCGACTCCCTCTCCTGCTCTCCCGATCAGGCAAGGTAGAGCAGACGGTTAGAGAGGGATAGAACTCCCCTTATGCAGTCTTCTTTCTCTTAACTGATCACGCGCAAATCTCCCATTTGTGAGCTTTATTCTTATATCTCTATGGTCCTGTAACCCATGGTTTTTTTTTTAATTTTCTTTAAAAAAGCCTTATACGCGATTTCATATTAAAATATTTTATTACAAGGTCTTAGATAAAATACAGAGACAGAGTATAGTACACTACACTGCAACTTTAAGTTGCTTTTTATTAACGTGACTACTAACTTATAACATAATTCGATGATCCATGAGTTTGGAGCCATTGTACAGTATGTAATTTAAAAAGTTCTTATGTTTTCTCTAAAAAATAGGGCTCCACGGTTTTTCTTTTTAGACAGTTCGAAAACAATGTACGTAAAAGATGTAATACTTGATGGAAAAAAACAACGTAAATAGTGTTTTCGTTCGGTTTTTTTTTAAACAAGCTCCTTTTCTTGCGTTATGAGTTTTAGGCGAATGGGTGCTAGACCGAAATAGTGTTACAAAACTTTTTTCCAACCCCGCTATAGTAGTGCTTATAGTAGCCCGACGGCTCTTTTTTGTTCAGCCTTCTTCGGTTATACTCGGCCAGTAGCTCTTTCTCCCAACACCACATACCGTCAGCACTACCTACACATATTTGCAGTGGCCACTGTAAGTATGTACGTATAGCTCAAATCGACATATAATGTATTAGTCTCTTCCCACTTCCCATACCCCGCACTATTGCACAGATCGCACTGACTCTATAAATAGTGGCTGTTTAGTATATTGCCCGAAAACAAAAAATACGATACAATCTTACCTCTTTTGGAAAAGAAAAAACTGGTCATTTTCCTACAGAGGCTCCCCAAGAGTAAAAGAAAAATAGTTTTGTCGCAATCCGAAGTTAATTTTGTGTATTTATTTAAAAATGTATGGTTAGTATCCAACTTTTCAATTAGTTTTTCGCTTTTATCTCCACTTCTATTACTTGTAGAGTAACTCTAGGACCGTCAATTTTTTTTGTCGTCAAATTTTCTACAAAATATGAATCTTTGAAAATTTATAATATAGTTACTTAAACTACCTTGTCAATTTAAAAGTAATTGTAAAAAAACATAGATATGACGTTGCACAATAAAAAGCTATTTTTATAATTTAAAGATAATTATTAGTTTCTTTTTAAATAATTTTTTAAGGCGATAGTTAAAAGTGTCATTACAATTTTAATTGTTAACGAACAAGAACAATCGTGCAAACACCAAAAAAAATTTACTACTGTACTGAAATTTAATGCAAACCTAAATCACTTGTTTACTTGGACAATGCACTCTTAATAATGCGTTTTTTTTATGTTTCTGTAAGTTATTATTATTTATGATACCTATGATAAATGGATTTTATCATTTAATTTTTTTAGTTTTCTTAACTTAATATTTTATCGTAAACATTATAACTGTATACAGTTTGCATCTACAGAAAAGCTAGTAGAATGTTCTCCCCACCGTGGGTCCGCAGACCCCTCACGATTTTTTTTTTTTTTTTTTTTTTTTTTTTATACGTACATACTGAGCATTAGCTCCAAGCTATGTTGTAAATTCGAAGTAATTTTGATGGTTTTGTTTTTTCTTCCTCTTATTCCATGTATATAAATACTCCAATAAAAAAAAAAAATTAGAAAGCCATGTGTAGAGTAAATGTCTTTATTTCAATAAAAGTTTGTTGACGTGTCATCCCTCAAGGAGCCCTTTTCAGGATACATCAACTCATACACTATAAATAAAATATTGGCAATACATTCTTTTATGATCTTTATTAAAAAAGACAACTTTAAAACATTATAATCTATGACACATATAGCCTCGTCTTCTAAAACTTTTACTTAAGACTACAGTGAATCATTTTTCATACAATTTTAAAAATTTATTTAACAGCTCAATAATTTCTTGATTTTATTTTGATAAAAAACGTTTCTATGTATCTAAAGTTTGCAAAAAAAGAACTCTTTAAGCAATTATGAAAGCATCTTATTTTTCTACAAATTTAACAGTATCTACATCATTGTCAGATAATAATATATCAGGGTCTTGCAAAGCTGTATGAACTACAGCTGCCATCGACATCTTCAAAGTTGGATCGTTATATTTACATGTATTATTATTAAATAATTTCATGTAAAGTAACTTTGACTTAAATAACCTTATACGTTCAAAGTGCTACTGCAAAAGTCAAGTTCTTAAGTTTCCAGTGGATAAGAAAAATTTATTATAATCTCGTTATTGATATAAATGTATCTGTGGGATCTCATTCAGACAAGTAAATGGTTAATACGATTTGTTTATTCAGATACTACGTAAATTTTCTGATTTTCATGAAAAAAGTATCGCTGATAAGCATTTACATCAAACAATTACTATATAAGTGTCTGATTGCTCGGATTTTGATCACAAATTATTACTTTTATATTTTTTCCAATTTAAAAAAAAAAAAGCTTCCACGATGATTTTAAACAGCATTTCAGGCGATACGCAGTATTTATTCTCAGCAAACAAAAGCACCTGGTACCAAAAATTTTTTACATTTATACTATCTAAACAGAGATACAAAGTATAAAGAGCTAATATGTCTTTCCTACGTTTATTATCCATATCTGAAAACCTTACACAATATTTTAGGCCTTTAAATATTATTCACCTTATTTTGTTGACATAACATCAAATTTAAAAGCACACAAGTATTCTTTTGGTAGTAATGACATAAGATTTTATTTCCATCAAGTGCAAAACTACAAGATTCAAATCCAAGAAGATATTATACTTAACAACCCACCCTCTGACTTTTTATTAACTTGCTAATTGAACCTTAAATCTTACAACTGACTAGCAAGATGCAGAATAAAAATACATTATTATACAGCAATCTTTTTATTACCATTCTACTTGCTCTTTCTACATTTGAAGTGCAACACTAGCAAAGTAGTAGCAGTCTCAGAAACACCCTTCCTTTTTAAAATGTCATTTATAGTACAAATCTTTGTTTAAATTGGGTTTTAAATAGTTTAGTTTTTCGTTGAAATTTTTGTCTTATTGTTTTTATTTTCTTTAAACCTGGGTACAGCACGTCTTATGATGGTAATACTGCTCGACAATAAATGCGAGTAGCAAAGTTTCTGCAATTATAACTGGACTTGACATAAACTTGATTAACTAATTTTATGTGGTATTACAAGCTTCATTATCAGGCTACGATATTAATACTGAAAAAATTCAGCAGTATATCTAAGATATTGCTTAAAAATTTGTAGTGCTACATAAGTGGTACCATATGCCTATGGCTGTTCTTAAGCTTTTAATACATGGATTTGATATATATTCGCACTCCCTGTTACTATTTGGAAAAATCTCTGAAGATGCCTAGAAATTTGGTAACAAATAATTTAAAACTGTCGTAGAGAATTTCCCACAAAAAGTGTTCATGGACCAAAGCAATGCCAAAAATTTTTTTTCGATTTTTGGTTACATCAAATCCACACATATCAAGTTGTCGACAATTACAAGCAAGAAGCTGAAATCGTTATCAAGCAAGGTTGTGTATTTGCTGTTTCGCCGAGATGTGACAGAGGAAAACAGCCTGATAGACTTGCACAGCTATATTTCAAGTTCATACTTTTCATTAGTAGAAGACACCAATACGTCATTGACTTTATCGTCTACTTAATATTTTATGCCAAGGAGTAACCAATAAGTGGTGAACGGGGTTTGTTTTTGTAAATTTGACAGTGTATTTTTAGTGAGTTATCCCAAAAACTCCCTAGTTTATGATTTGTAAGACATTACTCAAATTATCAAGTTTTTACGAGCTTTTCAAAATCAGCCGCAATCTGCATGTTTCTGGCCTTACGGAAGCTCTTAGCGAGACGCATCACTACAGACCAGCGCATTATAAGAGTAAAAAGTGTAAATTGGAAAGATTGAAAGGATTTATTTCACATTATCAAACTTTCACGATTTCATAATTAACGCCCGAAAGGCTTAAAAAATATCGTAGTTACGGATTTGGAAAGTCTAAACGACATTTTGGCTGACGTGCTGGTTTCACAAACCTTCATGAACTGGCTATTGGGAAAGAGTTTGATGCCTAATGATACGCTTGGTTAGAATTTTTTTGTTAAGGATGAAGGGTGTACGTGGAGTTGGACCAACCACTGTTTTAGACAATCCAAGATATAACTGCCGCTACACCACCAGATTCTGACCTACACAATGTTATAGTAAGGCTTGGTGGTTCTTACAGGGCCATATCGTTCCTTGGCATCGGATTTATTATCGACAGTTCTGATCTCAAAGAATTATTTTTTGAAGCATACGTGCCAAACACAGCAATTATAATACTAGAGAGACACCGATACGTTCGCGCCCTTTGTGCGCACCAACTGGCTTTTGCAGCAATGTCGTAAATCATTGTTTTAGGATTGCGTCTCAGTGTCAATGAATTGAATTATATTAACAGTTAAATTTTTTTTTTTAAAGTTGTTTTGCAAAAAACGGCAATCGAATACATAAAAATAACGATTTGTTACGTCTACTCAATAGGGTCAATAGATTCACGTCACAACTGCGTAGCATAATACTAATAATAGCCCCATAGCAGCACTGTGGAATCAATATTACGAAACTGTCACGCTTTTGTTGCAGCATAAGGGCTGACATGACGATTAAGCAGACATTAATGAACGCAATGCATAAGCTTTATCCTTAGTCTACAGAACTATGAGTATAGCAATAGGTTTAGTTGAAAGCAGTACTGGAAACTGTCAAAAATCTGTACAAATCAATTTAGAATCATAGTGCAGCATAACAGGGCAAAATATGGAAGATGTTAAGTTAAAATAGGAGAACAGACTAGATACACTTGGTATATCAAACGTCCAAGAAGACTGCGATATGCTTACTTCTGTGGATCCAAAGATTATCTTCCAGCGACTGTGGCTACTAAAACAAACTGATGGGTAACTAGAAAATTATTTTTCATTTAAATAAGCAACATACACTAAAACACTATTTGACGAATCAGAAAGAAGAAAAACAGAAAAGTTGAATCTTTTCGAGTACTTTATTTCCATCACAGCATCAGATGTGCCTGATCTAACATGAAAACACGATGTATTTAATTGACAGTAGACACATATTGCACCACATCATTTAGAGAGATACTACTACGTAGAGTACTGCATTATAGTATTCGATAATTATCCTCAAAATGCCGCAGACAAGAGCACGAAGATTTGACATTTAACAAAGTAGCAACATCTTAGAAACAAGCAATTCAGGACGCAAATGTCTTGACAGTACTAATGGCCGTTCATTATTGTGATGTATATAAAACATTCTATTAGTTGGTGAGGATACTAATTCATTTGTTCTGATCTCTCTCTTAGCGCATAAAAAAATATCTACTTTCTAAAAGTAAGAAAGAAGAAAAGACAATAATTTTATTTATCTAACATTGTTAAGCATCCAAAGTTACAAAATCGATTGACATTTCTGTATTGTATGTTAGGCGTTTCACGCTTAACGTCTCAGGCCCGCCACGTGAGCACTGAGAATCACTGTTTTAAGCTCAATTTCTTGGCATTTTTTTCTATCCTAAGAAAGTGTAACAAACAGCATTGTGAAAGTATTTTTCAGTTAGTTTTCTGATAGTGCAGTAATAATTTTTCGAAGATATGTTATTGTATCTCAAAAAATACACAAACCCTGTTATGTCTTGACAAAAACATTTTTTTGGTAGGCTAGATGGAATTTGAAGGTTCTTTTACAGTGAAAAAACCCTTTTCCACGGTGTGTTCTCACGAGAAAATTGGGATAAAACGATAGCAATGGGTAGACGCTCGGACATTCAAACAGGCGCTAACGGCCACCATACAGTGAGTTACGAAGCACTATTTTGGTTCAAAAAATTCTGGAGACTACAATGTTGGAGAGATTTGAAGAAATTTTTCTTTATTTTAAAGGTGAGATTATTTGTAAGACATCTGTCAAGGCTGATTTTAAATTTTTATCAATTATTAAGGTGAATAACCTAATAGTCGATCAAATACCGTAACCTAAGTCATAAATTACTCCTTATAAATAAAATTTTTTTAAAATTCAATGAAAATTTTTTCGAAAAATGTAGCCAAGGTTTTCTAAAGTGTGCAGAAAAAAAATTTATTGTAATATTTAATAAATATTGCAAAACTGTAAATTAAATATAGAGTTAAAGAGACATAGTAGCAGGCCTATTAGTTTCGACCATCTGGTGTAGAGAACCGCCCAAGGAACAAATAGTAGACCTATATAAATTTATTAAAAATTTGAATCGATTTATTATAAGATGTGTGTAATTTTTCAGAATAAATCCATACCGTCACTTATAATGTTGAAAAGTAAGGAATAATGTACACGTAAGGGTAATAAAATACATGTTTTATTCTGTTATTTTGGAAGGCAAAGTTACAAGAGAATATATGTATAATGTGTAATATCACGTTATTATTGGTTATGTAGAAATAAAAACTTATTTGCCTTTCTGCAAGAGAAGTATTTTATTACATAACTTTAAAATACACAACACTGTAGTTTCATGAGTGTAATTATTGTAAATGTTACAAATCTGTAAAAGAAGCAACATTTAGAGCTATTTATTGACTCCTACTTTTCTATTAATTAATATTGTTAAAAACGAAAGAACTAAAGTCACAACGTGTTCTTGGAAATTATATTAATGGCAGAACTGACACTCACGACATCTAAGCGTGCGTGAAAAGAATTATTCTATCATAAACTTAATTACGCGGCAGATACAAACATTAAATGAATCATACATGAACTTTATTTACATCTCCCCACCCAGGAGTACAAAACTGTACACAGTAAGTACGGTACTTACAGCTTAACTATTTTCTGACACTGGTACAAGTTTTGCACTGTGAAAAAGATTGGACTCTGACTTTTTATGTCCTGTATTTATTTTATATATTGAATTTGATAACTTTTCTATGTTTTCAAAAGGATCTATTTTTAATTCATCAAGTTTTTTTCTATTTAATCTGTTCCCATTTTCAACATACACCAAATTTCCAACTTTTAATTCAAATTGTTTTTTTTTTTATCAAATTGCTGTTTATTATAATTATGTGATTTCATAATTTTTTCCAGTGCTATTTTTCTATCTTTTAATAAATTATTTTCTGTAGCCTTTTCACACTGTTTTAATTCTTTTGGTAAAACATCAACGTTGTTTCTTCTAATAAACATTTTGGGGAATATTCTGTTACTGTATGTTCCGTTTCATTACATTATTCGGTACATTCATGAGCAATCGTTGTCCAGCTTAATTATTTATTTTGTTTTTCATTTAGTTTGCATCAAATTTTATTAACTATTGTTTGGTTTAATCGTTCATTTAAACAATTAGAAAATGGCCCACTTACAGCAGTAAATATTATAGGGATATTTTCGTCCGTAACAAATTTTTTAAAATCCTGAGAATTTATTCCTGGGTATTGATCAGCTAAAATTATTCCAATCTTATTATTGTCTAGTAGTGCTTTATTAACTAGCTTTATAAAATCGGGTGTACTTTGAGTTTTTGACGTCAAAATATAGGCAAATCTTGAGTAATGGTCCACTAAAAGATGCAAATAAGTTTTAGTTAAACGTGAACCACCAAACCCTCCCGTAGTGTCTATTGATGCTATTTCAAATGGGTAAGTAGCTGGTCCTAAGTGAGACATTAAACCAAATTGAAATTTGATTCTTGATTTGTTTTTAAAGTGAAACTTCTCATGGCACGTTGTGAATTTTTTCGAGCGACACGAAATTTCTGAGCCCCCTACCACTCCAGTCGTTCTCTCTCTCTCTCTCTGCCTCGTCCCCCTTGCCACCAGAGCAGTGCATATACGCGTAGAGTGGGACGTAGGACGGCCTTTCTCTATGCCTCGCTCCACTTGCTACTACATGCTCAAATTTTTACGTATATATACACATAAATACATGTATCTGTGTGTGTGTGTGTGTAGTGAGGTATTATTTGTTATTAAATAACCTCAAATTCGTATTTTAGTTGTACTTTTCTGGCATATGAGTTATAAATTGCGAAAAAATTATAGTATACCTTGAAAATTAATAGAAATATCCACAAATTTATTTAAAGTGTTTTGATAACAACATAAATTCATAAGATAAGAAAAATCGTCATATCTCGACGGAGAAGAAAAATAGGCCAAAAATGTCAATTTTTTACGGGTATCCTAAAGGGGAGATAAAATATCGAGACGCACAAATAGAGGTGTCATTTTTTGTGATTATATAACCTCAAATTCGTATTTTCGCTCTATCTTTGTAAAATTGGAGTTATAAATTGCGAATAAATTACAGTATACTTTAAGGATTATAAATACAGATGTGCGCAAAGAAATTTAAAGTATTTTCATGACACCATAACCTCATAAAACTAGAAAAATCGTCATATCTCGACGTAGAAGCAAAATAGGCCAAAAATACCGATTTCTTACGGGTATCCTAAAGGGGAAATGAAATATTGAGACACACAAATTAAGGTGTCATTTGTTATGATTACATAACCTCAAATTCGTATGAGTGGTATATCTTTATAAAATTTGAGTTATAAATTACGAAAAAATTGCAGTATACTTGAAACACTAATGCAGATGTGCGCGAAGAAATTTAAAGTGTTTTCATGACAACATAACCTCAAAAAATTAGAAAAAACACCATATCTCGAAAGGGAAGCAACATAAGTCGAAAATACCAATTTTCATGGGTTTACTAAAGGGGAAAAAACAATCGAAGCGTACAATTTGGTTTGATGAAAACACGATTTTCAGCCATTTCAAATACGAAACTTTTTTTACTTGTTTAATGTTATTGAAAGAAATTTACTTATTTAACTTGTAGCAATAACACATATGATTGCTTCTTATATAATTTTCTGTAGAAAATTAGTTCAATATTTGATACTTGAAGTTTCACTTCTATCGTGGGTCCCACGAACCATTTTTTTTTATACAAGTTTTACAGTTGTTACAGATTTTTTAAATATTGTTATTTAAATTTTTTGCATAATAAAAAGGTTTTTTTTTTTTTATTTGTTGTATTCCAAAATGACAATAACCGTTATGTATTTTCACTATAAACTTTTTGCTAAAGTCTTCAGATAGAAAGACTTCTTCTTTTTTTCCAATTTTCTTGTAGTACATTTTTTTCATGTATGAGACTATTTTTTTCTTGTTTTAAATCTTGGTTGTCTTCTTGATCATTTCTTATATCTTCAAGTTCAATAAAACTCACAATTTTCATTATATCTTCTTGATTATCTGACGGTTGCAATACAGGATTTCTGCTCAAACTATCTGCTTCTAAATTATTTTTTCCTGGGGAGTATATCACTTTGAAATAAAATTGAGACAAATAATATGCAAGATCTCCAAACTCTTCATCAGTCCTAGCCTTTATGTTCATTTTCTCTAAAGGTTTATGGTCTGAGTAAACTGTCAACTTTTTCCCTATAAGCCAATGTTGCCAATATTTGACTGTCTCTTTTATTGCTAGGCACTCCAGATAGATAGCCTTTTTTTGTTTTTGTGGATCATTCAATTTTTTAGAAAAATATGCACATGGCTCTTCCTCACCATTGTGTTGTAACTGTTTTAATACTGCTCCTACACCTTGTTTACTGGCATCTGTATGAATTCTGATTGGGAGGTCTGGATCAAATATTGTCAAAATTGGTTTCTTGCAAAGTAGTTCTTTTATTGCTTCAAACAATTTTTGACAGCTATCTGACCAACAAAAAGTATGACCTTTTCTTAACAAATTGTGTAATGGATCTAATATAATTAAAATATTTGGCACATATTTACCATAAAAATTAGTTTTAACAAGTAATTGTCCTACGTTTTTTGGTGTCTTAGGGATTGGAAACTCTTTTCTTGCAATTAAATTATCCTTTAGAGGGGATATAGTGTTATTTTTTATTATATGACCTAAATATTTAACGGAGTATTGTGCAAAATTACATTTGGAAAATTTTAATTTGAATCCTTCTATTGATATTAATTCCAACAACGATTTTAAATGTTTAATATGATCTGAAAATGTCTCCGAGAATACCAATATGTCATCTATGTAATTAACAGTGGAGCCAGTAAGTTTATGTTTTCGTATAATACTACTCAATATCCTCTGAAATATAGCAGGGGAATTCTTCAGTCCAAAAGGTAAACAGGTCCACTGATAGTGTCCTTGTTGGGTAACAAATGCTTTTTTTTTCGATCTTCTGTTTTTAATTGAATGGACCAAAATGCTGAACTTATGTCTAGCGTTGTAACAAACCTACATTTTCTTGTTTTTACCATTAAATCTTTAATAAGTCATTCAAAATTTCGATTTTCTTTACATCTTCCGTAATCTTAAAATGCATACATTCTGCCTCAAAATTATTTATCCACTATAACATATTGGATGTTTTAGCACTGAATTTATCCAAAACAAATTTTTCTGTTAAGTTTTTTAGGTTTTGAGGTTTAGATACACCTATCTTATTTTCAGCAAAACTATCCAATATTTTGGACAAAGCCTCTTTGGTGATTCCATAAGAAGGACCTAGTTTATGATCTTCTACTATAGATTCTTCCAGTAAATAACCTCTGAACTGCATATTGCCATGCTGATCCATATATGTATTCTTTATCTCCGGTGACATAGAAATCCATACTTGTCTTTTTTCATGTCTTTTTTGTAATGTTGTCTTCACTTTCTGATATGCCTGAGATTTAAATGTTGTCTCATGCAAATTTGCCGGTCGAAACTTCTTCGGAATTGTAAGAATATGTTTGTCATCATTCGTTATTGAGGTTATACAAATTATATTGCTTCTCGGATCTTCAGCAGGCTTCACCTTAAATTCAAACTTTAATTTCTCCATATTTTTAATAGCTATGCAAATAATGTTTTATAATGTGTGATGTAACGTTATTAATGGTTATGTAGAAATAAAAACTTAATTGCGTTTCTACAAAAGAAGTATTTTATTACATAACTATAAAATACACAACATTTTTAATGGTATTCTCTTTTTCACAGATTTCATTTTTCTCTTTTTTTTTTAACAAATGATTCGTGCTGCTTCATTATTTTCTCACTCTCTTCATCTTGCAATACATTTAGAACGTCATTAACTACAGAAACTTGAACCTCATGCTTTCCTTTTTTCTTTTTATTAAATGTTGTTGATGACAGCGAGCAGATGGTACGGTCCATTGATCTCGCTGACATTGGAAAACTAGCCAAAGAAGACGAGGTAGTGGGTACAGTCGTGATACATATAGGTGAGCCTGCTGTATTTGACAATGTTTTACTAAATAAAAGGTTTGGCAAAATGCCTTTTCCTAATGCGTACCTCCATTATTTTCGATAACATTTGACTGTTTTCTACATTGAAATTTATGTCATGAAGTAATCCGTGTCATTTTGTATCACTGAAGCCCTAATTGATTCTCCATTTATTTCTAAAAAAGTTCTTCCTATACAATCACAGCTAGTTTTCTTCAAGGTGCTGTTAATTTCTTCAATAGTATCGATGATTTCAACATTTTTATGTTCATTATGAACATGAGAACTTGTATCAAAATCTACGGCATTATCATCAATCGCAATAATCGATGAGTCAGTCTATCTGATGCTATCATCATTGTTATTATATCTTCTTTTGTGACGTTTAACTAAAACCAAGAATTGCACAAAAAGTTGTTTTATGGACAATTTTATATATACTTTTATCAATTTTTACTTTTATAAAAAAAATAAAAAAAAAAACTACCACAGTTTTTTTCAACTTTTTCCAAGATTAGAATTATCCTTTTTGCACAACATCATCTATCCATTGAGTACAGGCTTCATTGTTTTTAAAAGATACCAAAATGTCAAGAGATGATAAATTACTCTCCAAAGTTTGAAGTAAGTATTTTTTTTTTACTCAATAGGACTGAATAGTTTTTAAGCTTGACTAGAACAGTTTTCAGTACTGAATTTTTAACTTTTCTTTTTGTTGAGACAGCCAAAGTTTACAGCTGTTGGGTCAAATGGATGTAGACCAGAGGTATTAAATCCATTTATTACTGTAGAACTAAAACCATTTTTATCGAGAGTCAGTTTCATTATGGGAGCCAACTTTTCCTTTTTTTAATTGACAATATCATTCTTAATCCTCCACTTCCTGGCTTCTATTTTATACGTATCTTTCAATGGGTAAAAAAATGCAATATCTAACGACTGAATTAAATTAGTTGCATTGGGATACAGTTTAATTATTTCTATCTCATTGTCTTTACGAAATCGAAGTAAGGGCAAAGAAAAATAAGAGAAAGTTTTATCCACGTACAATATTACTGGAAAAGTGTAGAAGTTAGTTTTTAAATATTTAAAAAGTACTCCTTTCATAAACTTGTCAAAGCTCTCCACTGTCATACACCCTCATTCATTGTTTCCAATAAACCGATTTCTTGGAATTTAATTGACAATACTTGTCTTTGGTGTGGTATTGACATCATAATGAAATAATGGGGGGAGAACCTTTCCAGAAGCACTTGTAGTGAATAACACTGTCAAACAAGCTTTTCACTACTGCCTACAATCTTGTACACTGACCTACTTCCCTTCTTTGTGATAACAATGTTGTCTGGGAGAGTGAGTAAGAATTACGATTCATCTAAGTTTAACACTCTATCTGGGTCCAAGTTTAGCAGATTTTTGTTTCTAAATAATTGTGCACATTTACGAGCCAGTTCTTTAAATCTTCTTCTGGTACAGTAACCCGTGTTGACGTTAGATTTTGTGCAATGCACATACTTAGATGAGAATGACGTGACATAAATGCCGAATACCAATGTTCACCAGGTTGGCTGTCTTTGAACGGACTTTCTCTTTTTTCCGAGATCAAATATTTCTAGACGGCATTTAAGAGACAACCCTTGGTGATTGAGAAACGTTTTTCAGCACGATAAAGGATCCATTTTACTAGGTCATCCTCTTCTTTCGTATTTGATACAGTAGGTGGACCTTTCCTAACGCATAGCGATGTCTTGTTGTTTTTTTTCCTGATAAATGTTGTTTTTAAAATGTTGAAATGTTTTTCTACTTATCGTAAACTTGACCCACTGCCAACAGCATTCAAAGTATGTGTTAGCTTCTCCACGGTGTATTTACATTCATTTGTTTTGTCTTGTTTTATAGACTTCTTCTTTGACAGCTTTTTGCGTTTGGTCTGCGATAAACCTTTAGTTTTACTCAATTCTAGCTTTTTTTCTTAGCCCTTACAAAAAAAAAAAATGAGAAAGTAAGTCACCCTTGGTAAACAAGTAAAGAAAAGTTTAAATTGAGGTTAGAATACTTACATAGTAATGGGCTAGCTGTAAAAGATTTTTATAACAAAAAAACACTTTGAAAATATACAACAAGGCAATTAATATATTCTTGTAAAAAATACTATACAATTGTAAAAAAGCAACACATCACTTGTGCATATTACAATAATTACTGCACTGTATTACTTGACAAAATCGAGTGTCAGATAAGGCAGGTCTGGTTTGTCCGGCATGCAACAATACCATGAAACTGGTATCATAATTAATTTTCATAGAGATCGATAAATTACTTTTGCAATTTAATAAGAAAAATAGTGTCAGACACCTATATACAGAGATACAAATGCATGTGAAACAGTTGCCGGCGCTGCCACATGCTCGTTTCCCCCTCACTGCACCCACTCTAACTGAGAGCTTCTAGTACAGAATTTTCTTGCCTCATTGATTTAAATGTTAAAGTTATGTAGTTTTTTCATACATAATGTTATATTAGAGATTACATTTAAAACTCAGAGAAGAAATCTAAAGTAAAAATTGAATGTAAGAATTAAAGTTGGAATTTCAACGTATGAAATGTACAAAGATCTTACGTGTATTTTACATAAACTTCACTAAATGTTGACCTTAAAATCTACGAGAAATTTTGGAATAATATAAAGGCATTGTCAACTACTCTTTGATGTCAAGGTGTACTTAAGCTTATTTTTCAATTTTATCTGAAAGGTGTAGGTATAATTCACTATTATCTAATGTAGTTTATTGGCATGTACAGGAGTATGAGAAACACAATAAGCCTTTTCTGTTTTTTTTATAGTTCTGTGTTAAACCATATAACCAGTGTATTTTCTTAGTCGGCATTAGTTCCCATAGTTATTTCTGTAGTGTACTAGACTCTAGAATTAAGCAACGACTACAATTTTTGTAAACATTAGTTCTTCTTTACATATCTCCACCTTGTATCTACTAAAAGAACAGCACAAAATAATTTAATTGACTTTCAGATTATGTAACTAGATTTAATAAGCAAGCGAAATAGCAAACTCATAGATTTATACAATAGATCATTTCTTTTTAAGAATCATATATTCTTTTAATCCAATCTCTTTTTTATTTCTGTTTTTTTATTAAATCGTAAAAAGCAAATTAAGGCATAATTTGTCATCACTATCACTATATTAAAATTTTTTTGTAGTTCTCCGTAACATACATGTTTCCTGGGAGTCACGTAACTCTCAGATAAAACTAATGCTTAAATTTGTAATAAGTTTTGAGTAGCAGTTTTTGTATGATTTTCAGGATATATTATCTAAAAATCAGGTGGTTCTATATTTCTAATAAAAAACTCAGCGCAACTTAGTAAGAAATCGATTAAGAATTGGTTATTTTAGTACATGATTTATTACATGATTATTATATTACATGATTTTCCAAAATATTCTTAACGTGAAAAGTATTGTAAATTATGTTTTTTGTAATTGACTGCTGTACTTACAAACTTTAAACTTACTATACATTGGATATTGTGCAGGTATGTTTGATGAAACAAAGTTACTAATTCATATATTGTTACTAATTCACTAATACTGTTTGATTTAGCAGATTTTGCTATTTTTGGACAATTGAAGTAAGGCAGAATGAATTTAAGGATGAAAATTAAAAATCAGCCTTGACAGATATTTTACAAATAATCTGACCTTAAAAATAGAGAAAAATCATCTAAATTAGTTTAAAGTTGTTGTCTTAAGGAACTTTTAAACCAAAAAAGTGCGTATTTACCCACTGTGCGCCACGTCACGCTCCACTAAAGTTATTTATGAATATCACTAATTCAGAAATACTTTTTAAATAAATATTATGGTTTATTCTTTAGTTTAAGATAAGGTTTAAGATTTTGGCTGTTTGATTTTCTTGTTTTATTTAGAAAAAAGTTAATACTTGGACAGGTATTTTTTCACTTTCAATGTTTTATTATCGATTAGAACCACAGCGTATAATTGCAAAGAATCTAACATTAATTTTGCTTTCTGAAATCAAGATTAGAGTTTAATCTTAACTTTTTCATATGCCTCTTTACTCAAAAAAAACTTTTTCTTACTTGCAACAATTCTTTGCCCACTCGTATCAGTCTTCTGCTTTTAAAATTAAGTTATTAAATGAAACTTGAAGACTTGCACCCCACTTCAAGGTGGCTTTAATACCGCCACAGGCTCCTTTTCCATGAACAGTAGCAAAAAAGTGGCATTTACAATTAGTTTTAAATTTTTTTTTACCAAAAAGTATGTTTTTGAAATTTTTCAAACTGTTGGCTGGCCCCATTAGTTATTGAAGAAATTCATTTTACAACAAACTGGGATTTCAAATAATTGATTATGACTTTTTGTTACTCATAAAAAAGAAATTGTATCATCATTGAAGTTACTGAAAATAACAGCAATGCTTATGTGTTGGATCTCATCTTCTTCTTTCTAACAAGTTACAACTGTAAAAATAGAAGCTTGGTTATTGTTTCGATGAAAAGATTCGGTTAAATTCTGTATAACAAATGCATAATTTTTCAAAAAATGACAAGGGACACTGAATTCTCCACCTTTAAGAATTTTTTTCAGCTTTTTAATAAAAAGTGATTGTTTTGTAACGAAATAATCATGAGTTTTAAGTTGTTATAGTTTTCCTCCTAGTAAGTCAATGAAATAACGAGAATTCAAAGTTTAAATAGCTATGGCACATCTGTCTATTTTAATCAGTAAGTCATATTTGACTTCAAAAATATTATGTTTCGTAAAACATTAAAGATATCATTATAACGTTGACATATTCGAACAATCCAGATATTCTGCTCTTAAGAGACATTTTTCAGTAGAGTTATTGCACTCTACTGCTTTCACATAATCATTGTTATTTTTAAGAGGCAGTTTTGTACTCTGCGTTTAATGTTCCAGATAGTTCTCTTCAAAAATTAGTTTTAAAGTTTCATGATATACACTCACGCATACATTATGTGTACAGCTAGTTCCAGCAAAAACGTAGTGTGGCGGTCTTAATTGTAAAAATTTAGTATTATTTTATATAAAAATTATAGAAAAAAATCAGAGATTCTATACTCATGACACGAAAATATATTGAGTAATAAAGTACAAGCATACTTCATTGTTTAATAAATAGTTAAATGTTATAAAACTTTTTGGTATCACTTTCCACAAATTTTTTAGTGAGAGCACACTGTGCCAAAAGACGTTTTAAATTTAAAAAACTCTCAGGTTTCCTTTTAGCCTATCAAAAAAAACATTAAGAATGCCTTTTTCGAGATATAGCATGTTTTGAATCTTTTTTCTAGTAAAAACGTAATTTGCTTGGAAAACTAACCACACTATCGGATAGCTTACTGAAAAATTCATTAAAAGTTTCAGTTGCTTGTTTGTCTTGCTTGCTGGATATATCTCATCTTATGATAACTTAATCAAGTAAAGCCGAAAAGAGGCAATCTTAAAAATAATAATAATTATAAGGTTTTAAGTTCACATTAACAATGTCTTAACAATTATCAGTTCTTCTTAACGTATGTAACTTCTGTGATAGTTGGTTAGTCGCTGCTTGCGCGCATGCAGTCACAATTTCTTACAAGGTTTACCACAACGATTCTAATTCTTGACCAGAGTACTCATAGTGAAGACAATAGTTAGGCTACTGCTCTTAATGTTGGAATCCACTGGAATGGTATTTTCTGTCTTGCTTCTCTTTGATTCACTTTTTTAGGCAAGTGTATAGTGGCCTGGTTTCCTTGAGCTTTTCTCACACAGCTAAGTCTCTGAACTAAGTCTTAAGTTTGCTTGACATACAGCATTATCACTGAAGTCTTTTGTACGCTCGAAAGACGCACCAGAACTGAATTTCCAACCTTTATAAATATTTTAGAGCATTTGATACAAGGAAAAAGGTAAATATTGGTGTGGTAAGTTTTTATACTCTTATATTTCAGAAGGACACGCTGGGTTGCGAATCCAATTGACCAATTGAATCTTGACCTTATTATTCTTGATTGACAGTAACTGATGGTTGAAACTGTTGATCTCTTAGATTTTACATTAAGTTAACATTTCTGTCAAAATTGTGTCAAATATTTCTTGTGGATGTACTCAGTAAAGAATGTTCAAATTGTTGATTATTCACATTTTTTTATGTACTAGTGCGGATGGATGTTGTAAAATGATCACTTTATTAAATTTTACATGGGTTGCACGGAAAGTTCGAGTTTTGCGATGGCAGCTTGTTCCAAAAGAAGTAAGTTATGTATCACGCAACTGCAGAAGAAGGTATACAGCTCAATATTTGAAGATAGCTAAGCATTGACTTTTTATACTATTGGAGCAAAACTCTGTGTTTTGTTGCCATGAAAATTTATTTATTATATTTAATATTTTAGGATACAGTGTAAACAAGAAGCTCTACTTTGACATTTGTGATAAATAGTATAAAATTGCAGGTTATTAGGTTATTTAATAAAAACGAAAGTGACACCATCAAAAATCTAAGGTAACGACACATAAATTTTTTTTAAAATGCATCATTGTAGGTGCTTTTCTCACTGAGCTATGACTTTTGTAACTTACTTTTCTACAAGTGGCTTAGTGAGTGCAGAAAGACTTAACGAGTGCTACTGCTCATGCGCACTGCTGCACTTAAGCGTCAGTGCGTATCAGCCGTATGGGTGAATGGTCGTGAATAATAGGTAAAAACTTCAAGAAAAAATGTGTAATTGTAACTGATTTAGTCTTAAGTGCGTACGTTAATCAGAATAGCCACTACAGTTTAAAAAATAGGACTCTTGTATCTTGGCTACTGTTGGTCATAGAATACATTTTTTTTAATCTATAGAAAAATCAGAGAAATCAAACGCACTTTATTGTGAATCTAAAACTGCGCATATTATAATATACGGCCAATACCTGCTGATTACATTTGGTTGCATTAAAATGTTCGTAAGATGTCAATAACTGCAGTACTCTACAGTTCTAAATTCACGTTTTTGCAATTAGATACTATTTTGTTTATGGGCAACTAGACCTGGCGCATTTTGTTAACAGTATGTACATTGATGTTGTATCTAAATTTTGTTAAAAATTAAATCCACGCACATTTATGTATACTTATATTTTTTCCCTTTTTTAACCTTGTAGTATATTTTAAGCTGAAAAAATAGTCATTCAATTTTTTTTTTTAATTGGTCTTTAAATAAAATCTTCTGCAGAACAACTTTTGTATTTAAACCTTTTTCTCTAAAACTCCTATTTTTCGAGTTATTGCGAGATGCCTGACGAAAGGGTGTTTGAAGTTATTCTGTAACAATTACTATTATCGTGGTGCTTACTCGTTGTAACTTGTTAAACAGCTTATTATATGATTGATAGTTTTTTACTTGAACTGAGGTTCGTCGTGTTCTATCTAAGTACAGCATAAGAAATCTCTGACCCCCAGGTTACTTGAACGTAACTGTACACCTTACACAGAGCTTGCAGTCACTCTAGTTCTGTTTTTAAGTGATAATGAATTACAATCTGAAACAGAGGTACTGATTAAATCAATAAGCAATTGTCGACTTTACATAATGAATCAGCTAAGAAAATCAAAATCCAATTTAAATAAGAAGCACAATTATTAATCTTAGAGCTTCATTTTACTATGGATCACTTATCATGAAAAAAAGTACGTCTATTAATTTTTTTAAAATTCTTATTCATACTGGATTCTTGGATGTTGTAGTACTATTTGTAAAATTAGAAAATAGTTCATATGAATTTGAGTAGGACTTCTGTTCCGAATCGTAATTTATAATAACCAGGAATCAGAGTTTGGGTGTATGCTAGCTGGGTTGATGATACAAGGTCAGTGAAAATGGACTCGCCATCTGTATTTTTACTGGTTAATTTTCCTTTAATTTACTGTTTATGTAACGTAAAAAAAATTTATTCATTCCAATGGGGCCTTCAGTTTGGACTGTGATTTAATTTTATCAAAAGTTAGAGTTAGGGTGATTGTGAGCTGTGTGGTCGTTGTACAATTACGTACGAGTTTATTTAGTTATTTTGATTTGTATGTATTTGGCAACGTATAACGTAATAATATTAATTAACGAATTTCGTTTTTAGATCATTCTAAGCTCCAAGATTATCAATACCTTACAAATTTGTAAGATGTTTGTTTGAAAATGATTCAAGAGTTATTAATTCTTCATCTGAAATCTCAGTGCATTTATTATATAGTTGTTTGATTAAAAAAAATTTTCTCATATTTTTTGTAATGTTAGTATAAAAAAATCAACAATAGATTATTAAAAAAAAGCGATGACGAAAAAATTGGTAATTGTTAATTGCCTTTAGTGGTAATACGAGCGAATATATAAAGTAAAACTAAAACAAACCACTGAACAGTCATGGGACTGCCGACCAAAGTGAAAACTCAAAACTATGAATTATATTTTTACCAAAGTTCTAAAATGAATCAGTAGCTATCTAAATTATTTACTGTTTTTTAAATGAGTAATCTAAAACTATGGGATTTATATAATTAAGTGGGTCGTGATAATACAAATGAAAACATGCATGTATCTTCATTATACATGTTTTAAATAATGAGTTATAAAGTTTTTTACACGATAATACAGGTTTTCCTTAAGCTGGAAATTCTAAAAATTATGCAATTTGTCATGAAACTATTCCTTTGAAATTTTACTACAACAGATACTAAGAAGTGAGAAAAAATTTATCACGACCTTAGACAACTTACGTCTCATGTAGGATTATTATCATTTTTGAAGAAATTCATTTGAAGTCTTCGACATATAATTTCTTAATAACCAAATTAATTTTCCAGCAGTTACTCTAAGTACTTACCTAAAAAAAAGTGTTATTTCAGTTTTTTTTTTTTTTTTTTTTTTAATAATTGAGTTTTCTGAGAAGACTAGTACATAATTTGTAGAATAATTGTTAATGCATACTAATAAATTTGTTTAAGTAAAAGTGTAAGGTAATTAAACTCGCAATATAATCGAAGTGTTAGAAGTATCTGCATCTAACGTCTATGCATATGCACATTTATTTACAAAAGTACTTTCACCGTCTTAAGGAAAAGTAGCACCATTTATTTTTTTCCCCTAGAAATAACCTATAGGACTCTAAATAGTGCTACTTTTTGTCAGTACCATTGGCTTGATGAGCAGAGCTGAAAAAGCAAGGAAGTCATGCGTTGATGTACAGTTATGTTTATATTGGGTTACTTGCTTGTTCGCTTATAAAGTATGTTTTGAGGTTGGTTTAAGCGAAAAAAAAATCTGCTAAGCGTCAAATGTAATCACTTTAAAATAATTTGAATTTAACAAAGTATTGTGTGAGAAATACTGATTTCATCAATTACAATTTGGAAAGATAATTGTAGGTTAATACATTTCTACAAGACTCAATGCTTTCATGCTGAAAAATTTTCTACTTAACTGCGGAAGTAGCAGCGCTACCTGAGAGAAGCTCGTTGTTAATACATATTGCCAGTAGTTAACGATTGTAACGCAGTCTGACAAAATGCATAAAGTTCTGCCTACAGAATATTTTTTGATAAAATGACTCTAAAATTAGTAAGAGAGTACAAAACAACGAATTCCTTAATGACTCTTTAACATTTTTGTAACATTCAAAATGGTGTATCTTATATAGTGGCTAAAAATATAAAAATTTTATATTAATGATTATATACTATTTATCAAAGTTATTTTTCATCGCTAATGAAGAATCTGTGATCAGATTTACAAATTGTAAAGTAGCGAGTTTTACACGACGGCCGTATACTAAAAGATTTCTAATTTAGGTATACAAATCAGTTATAACTTGTACTTTTCATCGCTAATAACGATTCTTTGATAAGATATGCAAAATTTTAAATGGTGGATTGAACATAACGATCAAAAAACATAAAAATTTTAAATTTCGGCACATAACTTATTAAGTGTCTTGTTTGCCACTGATACCAAACTGACAATTCGATGTTGCAAAATTTCAAGCAGCGTATCTTCAAATAGATGTCTTATTAAAGGAACACTTCTACGTTACTTATATTTTCGTTTAAATGACGCAGATGAATAAGATTTATTTTGTTCTTCAAATAGATACGTATCAGTACATTGGATTTTTTTTTTATATTATACGGATAATAAAACGGTAGAAAATAGTTTGAAACCAGGTAATATGTCTTAATCAAAAAGTGTTTAAAGGTTATCAATGGCACAAGATTAGGAATTGCAAAATTATTTCAATGCAGTATTGAAATGGAAATAATCACAGGAGAAAAAAAGCAAGTAAAGTTTTTACTGAAAAAATAACACTAAATGCAACTAGTAATGAATCTCAAGATAAAAGTTTTAATGCCATAGGATAGTACCTTAGAAAATTATTATTTTTTTATGGGCAATTATATGTTGCATTGTCTAGATGTCGAAACTCAAAAAAAATTTTAATAAAATTGAATCAGGAAACAAATTTAAAATAAAAAATATTGTTAGAAATTGAATTTTAGAGTGACAAAAAAACTATTTCATGGTTCATCAATAATCTTGTGTTTTCTTGCTAATTTTTTTGTTTATTAAAAAAGCAAATTATAGTACCTTCTAGTACCCAGATTTATGAAATGATATATAATCCGTTTAATAAAATAGGTTTTTAGATACACCATCATGGATGCAAATTTATATTAGTGTGATAAATGGTAATTAAAATTTTCAAATTAAGATAGTCTATCATGGCATAAAAAAGTTCGCAAAAAAACTTTTTTTGTATGTGATTTATGTAATATTATCATATTAGAGAAACAAAACTATTGTCGTCACAAGAAAGAATGTCAAAACGATAAAAAAAGTTGGGAGTGCATGGAATGCGTGAAATGTTTCAAGTAATATTATCCCTTACAGAGACATATTAAAACTTCTAAAAAAAACGTTAAAAAAAATATTTGTCAAAATTATAGGAAAGATTATGTAAGAGCAGAGCACCTGAAAAGGCATTTTAAAGTATGCAATTAAAAGAAAACATCGTGAGTAAGTAAAATTGTAAAAAATAAAATTATATATATTAAAATAAAATTAGACGTAAAAATGAGACAATTTGTAAAAGTTTTTATATATAAGAACTTAAAAATTTATTCACATCATTATTATGCATACTAATTACATTACATAGAGTGATAAAATTGGGGGAGAAAAAAGGGGGGAGTACGGGAAAGAGCTGCGTAAGAGCAGGAAGTGAGGTGTGGTGCAGCACAGTGTAGAGCGGAGGAAGCTAGCAAAACTTTAAGAATACTGAAAATACGCAAGAATTAAAAAAAATTAAAAAAAAACTAACGTACTGGGTAGGCACTGCGGAAAAATTAGAGGGAAGCGGGAAGGAGCAAGACCTCGTTCGAAACTCTTACAACTATATTGTAAAGGCATTTATACACATATGAACATCTTTCTATATAATAAAGTCGTGAAAGTAAGAGTGAGGTTTTGCTCCCCCACCTTCCCACTACTCCCCCCAGCTCCCCCTCAACTGAAGTATTTTTTCTTTGAATTTCTTGCATTTTTCGAGTACTCCTACTTTTTGCTAGCTCCCCCCGCTACTTCCTTCCACCCAATTGCTCCCTCGATACTCTCCCCATACCCCCCAGCTCCCCCTAGCTTACCCATATATAATGTGAATAAATTCATAAAGCCTTATATGTTAACTATTACAAGTGGTCTAATTTTTACGTATAATTTTATTGACCATAACAAAAATTTTTGTTGCAATTAACTTACTTACGATGTTTGTTTTGAATACATACTCTAACATTTCTTTTTAGGTGCTTTGCTCTTACATAACCTTTTTCACAATTTTGACAAATATTTTATTAAACGTTTTTTTCATGACTTTTCAAATGTCTCGGTAAGTGATTACTTTTTTTTAAACATTTTCCGCATTTAATACACTTAAAATTTTTCTCAATGTTTTGGCATTCCTTTGTGTGACGCAAAAAGCTTTCATTCTCTAATATTATAATGCTACATAAATCACATACAAAAGATTTTTTTTTGTGAACTTTTTCATGCGATGATAGACACTCCTAATTTAAGAATTTTAAGTTACATTTGTCAAACTGATAAAATTTTGCATTTATAATGACGTATCTGAAAACATATAACGTAAAACGGATTATTTATGATTTCATGAATCTACGTACTAGACGGTACTAAAATTTGCTTTTTTGATGAAAGAAAAAATTTGCAAGGAAGTACAAAAATAGTTATAAATCATGGAATAGTTTTTTTGTTACTTTAAAATTTCATTGCAAACAGTATTTTCAATTTTAAATTTGTAATCTGGTTTAATTTGGATAAAATTTTTTTTGGGTTTCTACATCTAGACAATGCAACATATAGTTTCCCATAAAAAAATAATGGTTTTCTAAGATATAATCTTAAGGCATCAAAATTGTGACCTTGAGATTTATTGATAGTCATAAAAAAAGTTAAGGTAAAAAAAAAATTTTTTCTGTACAACATAAATGGTAGCAAAGTAAAATTGTTTCTATTTAGTGTTTTCCTTAAAATAAAAACTTTATTTCCTTAATTTCACCTAGGATAATTTCAGCTTCAATATTGTATTTGAATAATTTTGTAATTCGTAATCTTGTACCATTGCAAAGTCTTTCAGATATGTTTAGGTTTCGTATTGACATAACAATAGCGTTAATTTTTAAATTCAATTCGTGTGGAGTAAGACCTTCTTTAATACTATTCAAATATTCTGTAGAAAACTTCGTATAAATATTATCGTCTCAATCATCTACTTCTTCGTGAGTTGCTTTATCAATACTATAATACGTTACTAATGTTCCTACCATATTTTTTAAAATTTTTCTGTTTCAAAAATGTGTGTATTTATCGTGAAACGTTGATATAGCTTTAGTTATAAAAGAATCATTATCATTTTCAGAAATTTTAGAACATATATCATTTTTTTTCATGTCAAAGTAATTCTAAAAGTTCTAATTTTGCCTTTTCCTATATCCAGTAGCTATGAAGAAAATTTTTCATCAATCAAACGTATATTATTTTTTAAATAAAAAATATTAAACAAAGGCTAAAAATTGGGAGATTTTATGGTTTCTTAAACAATAGTTATTTTGCTACCGTTTTTTACTACTCAGAGAATTTTACTAAAGTCTCCACCTAAAATTATTGTTTTATTTTGAAAACGTTTATTACTACAAGATAAATCTTTTCAAGTCTTATTAACGATTTTTAACGCTTATTTCGGTATCATAGAAGCTTTATCCTGAATAATTACTTCTACATTACGTAACTTTTGTTTATTTGGCTCAAACTAAAAGAATGCCCTTTCTATAGTGTTTTAGTCTAAAGGAAGTCTAAAAGTTCTGTGAGTGGTCATTCCCTTAAGAAGCAGAATAGAAGCAATACCTGTTCGAGCCATTGCAAGAAAGTTCTGTGTAGGTGTAGAAGAAAGAATTTTTTTTTTTCGTTACAATTTGAGAGTCTAATTTACTGTCACATTATTGTTTAGACATTTTATAACTTTTTCAAACGAAGTTAACGAAGTTAAAGTAAACGAAGAAAAAATACAAATGGGCAAAAATTTTAGTTATAAACAATAAAAAGAAAAATCCAATTAACTAACGATACCGTTCAAACAAAATTTAATTTGTTATCTTAACAGTATTATAATTGTTTGAGTTTTTGACGATTTCACAACCTTTCAATACGTTGTCGTTTTAAATATATATCAAAATTAGGCATTAGTCAGGAAAATTAAAAAATGATTTTTAAAAATTCATGTTATTAATTATGATTAATAAAAATTATTAACATACATCAACTTGAAGTAAGAATCAATATAATTCGTGTGTTTTTGCATACTTTGTCAATCTATATTTGCAAGTACGGGGGTTGGTGTGCAGAGTGCGCAGGGGCAGATATTGTTATAAGACTTTAGAACGAGGTTTTAGAAATATCTGTTGACACACACATAATAGACAGCGCATTTGAAAAAGGGGACTACTAGAAAAAATAATGAAACCCACCAAAAAAAAAGTCAAGTGCACATCTCTTTTTTACTATAAACTTTATTATTTTTATTCGAAATTAGCAGTTTGTACTTTATCTTTCTTTAAAAGCAGTCCAGTTATCATTCCCTAGCGTAGAACATGTATTCCTGAGTATTTTCGAAAAATTCTGTAGTCTTAAGAATTCGGTCAAATATACTTTAACGTATTTGGTATCAAACTAACAATTAATTTTATTGTTTTTTAAGGCCTTATAGGATATTAAACGCAAAGCTTATTTTGAAAAAGTTAGACTTATAACACAACAAGGGGGGGTTGGCGTGCGAAGCGCGCAGGGGGCAGAGTATATGTGAATGTGTGTGTATTTGCCTGAAATGACCTTGCAACATCATTGTAATATATGCCCCCTGCATGCTCCGCATGCTAACCCCCTACTAACAGACGAGAAGAAAAAATTACAATATTACTCGTGTAATTATCAATGCCGGCTGAGAATAAGTTCACAACAGCAAAATGCGTGACTTGCAAAGGAGTTGATAAAACAGATGATAACATAATTATTAATTTTCTAATAGAATTTTTGAATAATATCAGAGAAGGTCTTCCATCACACGAATTAATTTTAAAAATAAATGCTAAAGAAACGTTTATAAGAACTTTTAGTATATCAGACAGTCTTTGTAGAGGTACAAGATTAAAAATAACAAATTTATTTAAGTATAATACAGAAGCAGAAATAGTAACAGGAGAAAAAAAGAAAACAAAGTTTATATTCCTTAAATAACATTGAATACTGGCACCTTATTATTATTACCTTTTGTCTTACATAGAAATCAGTTTTCCTTTGTATTAGCATTCTCTATGACTGTCAACAAATCACAAGGACAGAGTCTTGATTCTTTAGGATTGTATATTAAAAAACCTTTCTTGTTTCACGGACAAATATACGTTGCTTCATCAAGATGTACAAATCAAAAAGAATTTTTACTCAAATCGAATCCGAGAATAAATCAGAAGTGTAAGATATTGTTTAGCAAGAAATTTTTTAGTAATTCAAAAATGTAAAATATGTAACTTTAAAGATTGTCACATTAAAATCAGACATGAGTTAATTCTCAAAAGCCACGAAAAAAAAAAATATGTAAGAAATGTAGAAAGGGTTTTAAAAGAACAGATGGGTTGGAACGACGCATGAAATGTCACAACATTACATTAATAGAATAAATTATGATCCAAAAGCTTAATAAGCGGGGAAGTAGCAAGGGGGAGGTAACTCAAACATAATTCGATCAGAAATTACGTTAAAACAAGCTAATAACTATGTGAATTGAGGGATGCTGAGGAGGAGCGGGGGGACTGAGACTCACTTTTGTCACTAAAACTATGTAATATACATATATATATATATATATATAT
>NW_019379712.1:1004617-1026836 GCF_000648655.2 Copidosoma floridanum
CGTTAAAAAAAGCGCGAAAAGAGAATAAATAGGGAAAAACAGGCGAAAAAACAGATTAAGGGGTGGTGACCAAGTACTGTAAGGGCCCAAAAAAATCGTAGTAAAAAAATGAGGGGGCGCAAGCATGTGTTATAATTCCTTAAAATATAAAATTTAAAAACAATAAAAGTAATAATAAAGATATATTACAGTATTGATAAGGCGACATTTCAGCAAATTGACCAGCCCAACAACAATATATAGATCGATTTTTCGATGGAAATACTTAATAATATTGCTGAAGGTCTACCATCCCATAAACTTAACTTAACTTAATAGTTGAAGCAGTACTCATAGTAATGAAAAATTCTCACACGTCATATGGCTTATGTAGTTGCAGATGGTTGAATATAACCAGATTGTTGAAATTTGATGTTGAGGCTGAAAAAGTATTTAGTAAAAAATTTAAACAAATAATTTCTATACCAAAATTATTCAAGAGACTTAAAATACATGTTTATAACAATTTATTATATACAGAAAGCAACTGTTCTTTGGTTTAGCTTTCTTAACGATGATATATAAATTACAAAATTAAATTTTTGATACGGTAGGAATAAATTTTAAAAAACGATTGTTTTAACATGGTCAATAATACGTAGTCTTATCAAGATGCATGACTGAGAATGGGGTTTTCATGCAAAATAAAAATAAAAGTAATGCTGAGGTTAAAAATGTCACGCTGAACAAAATTTTTAAATTCGACAGACAGATTGACTCTGTCAGTCTTGGTTTTGATTTTCTGCTCTATCTCTCCCTGGTTCATACAGCTAATTCACTTTTTATGTAACTCTAAGAAAGTGGTGGATCCAAAACATACACACACACATATATCTAAAGTCTCCACCTAAAATTATTGTTTTATTTTGAAAACGTTTATTACTACAAGATAAATCTTTTCAAGTCTTATTAACGATTTTTAACGCTTATTTCGGTATCATAGAAGCTTTATCCTGAATAATTACTTCTACATTACGTAACTTTTGTTTATTTGGCTCAAACTAAAAGAATGCCCTTTCTATAGTGTTTTAGTCTAAAGGAAGTCTAAAAGTTCTGTGAGTGGTCATTCCCTTAAGAAGCAGAATAGAAGCAATACCTGTTCGAGCCATTGCAAGAAAGTTCTGTGTAGGTGTAGAAGAAAGAATTTTTTTTTTTCGTTACAATTTGAGAGTCTAATTTACTGTCACATTATTGTTTAGACATTTTATAACTTTTTCAAACGAAGTTAACGAAGTTAAAGTAAACGAAGAAAAAATACAAATGGGCAAAAATTTTAGTTATAAACAATAAAAAGAAAAATCCAATTNATATGTATTATTTATGTATATTTTCATTCATTACAAATATATTATCATAATATCGATATATGAAAGGGACATGGAACGTCATGCTAAATTTTTTTTAAAAGCGTTTGGCTTTCTGAAAATTTCTTACATAGTTAAGTTCTACTCTACCAGAAAAATAATAAGAAGCTGATGTCTTTTTTGTGTTGCAATATTTTTATAGACTACTTTTTATTTATATATAGTATTATAAATGTCATTTTTCATATATGGCACAGTTTTATGGTTCAACAAAAAGATTGATTGACGATGATCTTTACTGTCAATATCGTTTTATTATAATATAAAATTCTATAACTACACGTACTTTTATTATAATATAAGACTGTATTTAACTAAGATTTTATTCGATGAAGCTTACACGAAAAAGAAAAAATTTTTACACTTTTAAATAAGGGGCGAAGAAGGAGCAGAAAGATCGTAGAGAGACAATAAGATAAGCATAAGAATGAGTGGGCATAAGAACGAGTTAAAGATCAGCAAAATGGGCTCAGAAAGTTAAGAAAAGCGTGGAAAGAAAATGAGGACCGTGAAGTAGGTGCAATAATAAATTAAGAGGCTTAGAGTGGGCAGTGGGTAATTGAAAACTTTAGTTGTTTAATTTTACGTTAAATTAAAAACAGTTTTGCATACTTGAAGGAGACTGCAGGGAGGTTAAAAAAAGTATTAAAAGAGAATTATGGGGCAAGCAGGCGTGAGAACTATTTGAGGGTTAGTAAGGGGGGCTGGTGGGGGGTATTGAAAAATATTATCAAGTTCGTTTAACATTGAAATAAAAGTTATCTTGTCTTGTTTTGAGAAGGAGCAACCAGAAGACTAAGGGGTTGCCAAGGGGGGTTAAATTATGACAACGAGGGGCTAAATTAAAAGTTTCTTTTATTAGTTTCCCATTGAAAAGAAAGTAATATTTCTTGTTCCTAAAAGGCTACTCTGAGAGATACTTTCCATTTATGTGCATAGTGTACATTTGGTATTCAGCCGTGTGGTGGTGTGTTGACACACAACTAGCTGAGTAAGTGGCAAGCGCTCACTCAGCTTTCAGAGAAAAAAATTTCGTTCATTTAGATTTGTGAGTGAACGCACTTGATGGGCTCTACGAGTGTCAACTCTTTACTGAGAATATCATATGTATGCATACATATTATATATGTGCATAAATATACATATTGTTTTTTTCATTTTACTTAGAAGGATGACAGAATCTCTATTGTTACTCAAACAAAAAATCAAATTGACGTAATGAATTTAAGACGAAATTTGTTTTTGTAAAACATTATTTTATCAATAATTCGCTCAATTACACTTCATATTTTTCAATTCATCGCACTAAACTTTATAATTATTGCCTAGGGGCAATGTCCAAACAATCGTCTTTTTTTCTATTTATACAAGGATATCGTTCATGTAATTTTTGATGACAGATAAACTTTCTTTATTCATATTTTTGAAAACATTAGAAGCAAAAAAATGCATATCAAAGCCAGTTGCTTTGAATAGAACGTACAAGAAATATATTTTATTTTCAACTTTCCAAATTTCTTGCACTTCTCCAAATCTAGGATTATTTTCTCTGATATACGCTATGCCTCTATCCATATACGTATACATACGTATGATATTCTCAGTGAAGATTAGACACTCTCACAGCCCATCTAGTGTCTTCACTCAGATTTGTAAGTGAACGAAATTTGTTTCTCTAAAAGCTGAGTAAGCGCTTGGCACTTACTCAGCTAGCTGGATGCCAACATGCCACCGCGTGGCTGAACACTGAACGTACACTGTGCACGGAAATGGAAAGTATCTCTGAGTGTAGGAACGGGTCAAATATCAGGTAAGGTGGGCTGAGAAGTGGGGTTGTGAAGAGCACCACCTTAAGAACCATATAATATATTATGTTGTTGAATTGGTGGTGTATTTCACATATTTTCCCACTGCACCTCCACCACTTCTCCCAAATAAAAATTAAGTAATGTCTTATTTCAACGTTATTTCAACTCAATAAATATTGGATCGAGCACCTTACTGCCCTCACCTTCTCTTCATTGTCCCTTTATCGCTCCTTCCCTGTCTCTTCACACAAATATTCTTGCCACCCCCGCTGCATCCCACGCACCCCTAAAAAATTCTTCTATAGCTTTAATGCACTTTCATTGTCAGGGTATAATGAATAAAGAAAAAAAATAATAGACAAACCTGTAATAAGTATATATACTAAAGAATAGTCTTAGTAACAATATAGGGGCGCTCTCTGTGATCAGATTAATTAGTGAAAATGATTTCTTATAATTTCAAGTATTAAGTGAATAAAACTCAAAGTCTTAGCTACTCATTTTATAATTTTAAGTCAATGAGCTAACATAAGTGTTAATATTATCAATAAGTTATTGGAACTACAGAAAAACTTTTAATTCTTTGACAAAAACATAACTACAGACTTTTGGAATGTAGTGTATAAAATATTGTTATTAGAAACACGTTACTTACAACATCAAAATTTGTTAATATTGCAGAAGAAAACTTCTAACACAATGCGTTAAAATGGCATTGTAATAAAGTTTATAAAAGAAATAGAGGTTTGTAAAAGCATGTTAATAATTATTAACTATTATAGTAATATTTAATACAAAATTTCTCTTCTTTACTCAGAATACATACTGAACTATTTCAAACAGAAGATTAAAATTCAGTGTGTACGTGTTTATATATTAAAATACTTATTTTAATTTAAACGGAAATAAATTAAGAACAAAGCTGATTTACAATTAAAAACTTATTGTTAAAATATTTCAAGTACATTGCAGGAATTTTTATTAAGCTAAGGTAAATAATTTTATTTTATTTACTTTTGTTATTAACCATTCTTTATTGTTAACCACAGACCAACTGAAGCTAATTCATTTTATAACAACCATATTTAACTTATAACAAAGATAATTATTATTTTTTTCACGTAACAATAATTATAACTCTTAAAATTTATGTTTTTTTATTGGATTTAATTTTTTTAATTTAAGATCTTTGGCCTTCTACCTGAAGGCCTATGTAAAGGATTTTTCTTACCATGGGCCTGAAGTACAACTGCCGCTTTGCATCCTCGGGTCATACTTTGCGCCCTTAAAATCACTTTGGGCCCAAGGGCAAAAAAGTTTTTTGCACCCTCCAGGCCCAAAGTACTTTTCTGCTCTAGAACTCAAAGTGACTCACTGGAAGCAAAGTATGCCCACGGGCACAAAATTTCACTTTTCGACTCCGATAAGAAAAACATTATACGCGACTCAGGTATCAATATACAACAATCGCCCCCTTAGTGCACTGATATTTGTACTTTGTGCCCTAGTGACGTAACGTACCAATAATGCATTAACGAGTCATTTATGTGTGTATATATATATTGTAAGCGTGCGGTGGCTCAGTCGGCTAGGTCGTGGATTGGTTCTTAGGAGACCGTGGCTCGATTCCCGGCCAGTACTACATTTTGGGCTAGTGCTCCGTAATATTTCTTATGTACTTTTTCACCACGCAATGATCCTCGTGAAGGAATGAGCGACCTTTACGCAGCCAACATTACCTCAATTAATGGAAGGCCTCCCATCTCTTTTCTTGTTCCTTTCCTAAGTGCTAAGTGCCCATAGTAGTGCCCTTATTAAAGGAGCCGGACGTAGAGTACTATCATATAAAAAAGTATATACATTAATATATTTACTTGTCTGGCTTCGTCTTACTGTGCGCTTTGCACGCCAATCCTTTTTTAATGCATTATAACCCTGTACATAGGCTTTTAAGTAGGAGACAAAAAGGTCTTAGATGGAAATATCCTCTACATGGGCTTTGAACAACAGAAGGTAAAGGGTCTTTAATAAAAAGAACTTTCTTTATATCCACGAACATGAATTAAAATAACTTTTAATAATAATTACATAGATAAAATAAGTATCTCTAATATAAGTTAAGTGAAACTGTTTTAAAATAAGTAATCTGTAGTTTTTCTGTAGTCAACAATTTGAAACGGCTATCAATAGAAGTGAATAATATATTGTTATTATATCTAATAAAAAAGATATTATAGCATAGTACTTGAAATGTTTTTAAAATTTACATAATTATTTATTAGTATTATCTTTCATTTACATTTTTATCAATGAACATAAATATTCTGCTATACTAATAGGTACACACTGACATTTAATTTTCGTTAAAAATAGTTTAATCTGTGTTCTAAAAAAAGTAAGAAAATTATGTATCAAACGTAACAGTAACAGTTGAGAATCATGAACATACTATTAAAATCTTTGCTAATTCTTCTATAAATTCTATTGTAGTGTTTTTTTATACAATTTTTTTGTCAAGTTTCATCGGCAATGGCAATACATTTTATTGTGCTCTAGGTTACAAAAAAATGAGTTACGCCGTAAATATATTTCGCTTTCAAATTTTTATTTATACATGAGCCAACGTATAACTTTACCATTTATTTGCTCTTTTATGCAATGTACGTAATGTTTTTTCATAATTATGTTGCATACACTGCAGCCAAAATTTGTTATTATGTTATTATTTTTATAAACTTTTCGTTTTTCTGTAATCCAAAAACATATTAGCAAAATTCACACCTAATTGATCTGAGTGGCCTGGAATTATAAAGAAATAGCTAAAATTTTAAATTCTTTTCATCTTATATTCTACATTGTAAGAAAACGTATTAACCAACTTATCTTATTACAGAGAACGCCTCTGTATTGCTACTATAACTGTCATTAGTACATGTAACTAGTACAGGCTTGTTCATCATCCATCCTTTTCATTTATTCTACGCCAATAATAAAGGTGCATATAAAAAGTAGAAAAATTACGACGGGTGGCAGTAAGGAGTAGTGGGGGGCAAGAAATATCGTGTCAAGAGACAGCAAAGGGGTGATTGGAGGCATTGGTGAGGTGGTGGGGGCATCTAGGGACCTAATACAATATTTATTGGGTCAAAATAACGTAGGGAGAAGACAAAATTAATTTTTGAGGGGTGGGAGGTCTTTTGGAGGAGGTGCAGGTGGAGGGCAGTGGAGGGGCAGTAGGCGGTTCTGTAAAATGCCCCACACATTTAACTATGTATTATAGGAGTATATATAGAATTATGTGTGTGTGTGGGTAAGTGTGCGTGTGTGTGTAAATATATTGTCTGTCAGAAAGTTCTTATCTGTTTCTGAAGTGGCTAGTTAGTGTGAAAAGTCAAACTCATTATTAAGGCTCGTGTTAACAATGAATGCTTTATTAAGGTAGTTGTTTCCTAATTCAAAAGTATCTAAAAAGGTACTAAATTTTCAGCAAAACTTATACAAGCGTTAGGAAATATGTGTAAAAAATTTGAGACTGATTTACCTCGTCGTTATTGAAATATTGTCGTTAAAAAAAAACACTCTTTTAACATTGGAGCATTGGTGCAATCACTACAATAGCCCCATTATTTTAAAAAGTGTAACTTACCGCATATTCATAAAATATTAAAAAACTACTGAACACTACCTTAGATATTAAAGAAACATATACGTTTTTTTTTAAATTTTTCACTACATAGTTTTATCGTAATAGTGATAAAAAAAGTTGTATTCGTTTAATTTTGAAAGATAACCAAGTAAGTATCGCGTATGCGGCAACGTCACATTGTCACATGAGTACTATTGGATAGATAAATATGTTTATGTACGTATGAGTGTACGTAAAGGCATTAATATTTCTCTCTGATTTTTTAAATACGGAATGATGTATTAACATAACCCTAATATTGTATATCTATATGTACGATTGACCTGTATATCGGGAAACAACTACCTTAATTTTTTTTAGGCTAGTCAGCTCCCTTTGTTGCGTACTAAATGATTTTTTTTTATTCATTAAGAAAAAATGCAAGAAATTGTAAAGAATTATTGGCTTAAAAGCACTTTCGTGAATGGACCTCATTTAAACTTCAGATACTATATGAGGTGTTGCTTAAAATATCGCTGTCTTTGTATCTACATAATTTGAACAATAGTTATGATATACTTATCATGGAAGCAATGAATGAAATAAAGATAACTGTTTTGTTACTTACTCTGAGAGATTAGTTTGAACTAAATTTATCTACGAGACAAATTACAAGCCAGTTAGCTGGGCACAGACAAATAATATTTAAGACCACAAAGATATTTTGTTTAAAGCGTATTAAATAGGTCAACAGAGGCAGAGAACTTAAAATACTGCAGTATACCGTAAGTTTTCATTTATCAGGTACTATCTAACAAACATAAGATGTTAGTTTTATTTTATTAACCAGTCAGACTTTTTAAAGAAGTAGAAAAATTGTCAGTTAAGATTAAATACACTTAACTCATCTGGCTAAGTAAAAACTTTTTACAAAGCCTAAGGTTAATAAACACGATTTTTCCCTTGTTATTAAGGGTACATAGAACAAGAAAAAATTGATCTTAAAGGTGTGGCTTGAAAAAAAATTCAATTTTTTTGCGACACGTAAAGGCAAATTTGGATTGCATTTCCTCATATACAAATATACTACTTTTGGGGTTATATTTATTACTTATACTTTTAGCTTTTATATGTTCATAATAGTATAAAAAATGTAATAACTTTTGTACGTGCAATGAAATAGAGCATTGTTATTGTTTTTGTGTATTATACATTTTTTAAATGTATGTTATGATTTCTAAATAAACTTTTCTAATGTCTGTTGAAATTAAAGTTTTTATTATAGCTGCGCTGTAAGTATAAAAAGTATCTCCAATGTCAGAGACTAGAATCAAAGTTATTAATAAATGTGTCATAAACATAGTTTATTCATACTTTCATAACTCATACATTTACAATTAATACTGCTTCGTACACCTAAATTTTTAACTTATATCAATTTAAATGTAGGAAAACTATTGTATATAAATGGATAATGTTGTTGTTGAAGTTGCATTACCTTCTAAGCCATTTAAATTGAGTACCGTCTTGAATTATAAAATGTTTTGTAAGCGCTTTTTTTTCTACATCTGTTGAAACAAAAATTTTGAGGACACATTAAACGATCCTTGCAATAAAAACGAAGCAATTTCATAAAAAAGTGTAAAGAGAATTTGAAGTACTAGTTCAATTAAAAATAATATTAACTAATGGCAAATGTAATTTGAACAATGATAGTAATAAAAATAAGTAATTAAGGTAAAAATATTTGTATAAAGAATATATCTTTGTTAAAAAAGCTTATGCTCTTATTAAATAAAAGTGTATACTTAAGGAACATTTTACTTTCGTAGGTTTAATTAATAACGAAACAGCTTCACTGATGCTGATGCCAAGATGTGGTGTGAAAGATAAGTACAATACTGGTTTAGAAAATCGATTGAAACGATATGCTCTTCAAGGTAAATATATTGTTTGTCTAATAAAAGTCAATTTACATCTTTATTGGTATAAGAAATTGATTTCTAGATATTTTATACTTGAAGTAGATACATCTGTTTAGACCTATGTGATGACCCTCTTATAGACTTTTTAAAACAGAATCAATTTGTTAATATGTGTACAGTGCCTAGGGCCAGTCCCATCCCTACAACACCACGGTACACATTTAACATTTCATTAAATCTTCTTTCTCATTCTTCAACTAATTTTGCTAAAAATTAAAAAAGACAGTTTCAACTAATTTCTAACTGGCAATCTCCTGCACTTAAGACCAATGACCTTATTAACCCTGTTATGAAAGGTTTCGTTACGGTTATTTTTGTTATGGTATAGTTTGTCACTTTATTTTAACTAAAATATCAGGTAACTGTTGTAATGTATGTATGCAGTAACGCTAGCAATCACTTTTTACATATAAATATTTTTTCTTTCACGCTTTTACGCATACTCGACCCTTTTTTTCTTGTTTCATAAAAAATAAAAAACTCATTCATTGATTAAAAATTTTAGTAATCTTATCTTAAAGTAATGATTCATGCCACAAATATAAGAGGATTACCACAGATTATTTTCTTATCAATATAATTTTATGTGGTACTTCCATAAGCCTACGTTCTTAACCCAACGTTTTTTTTTGAATGTAACATTTTGAAACAAGGTACCATTCAACGATCTGCATTTTTTCGTAGATGTATTTGTATGTTATTAAACATATAATCTTAATGTTTAAAAAGTATTTATCGAAAAAAATCTATGTATAATAAACGTCCAGCAACGACATTCACTGGCATATACTTTACTGAAAATGGAGTAGTACAAGAGGGTAGTTTTTTAGCCTTTGGGATCCAAATAATCCCTGGGTATTAGAAATGGACTAGAAATAAGTAAGTAAGCGTATATCACAGATGTGAGCAAGCCACTAGAAATGTTATCAACATGTATTAATAAAAATGATAATGATTATAGCGATTTGAATCACGCCGATGTTGAAGATAATTATGATGATTATACTGTTAATAAAAATAAAAATTATAATAACAATAATAATTATAATAATAATAATAACAAAAATATTAATTTTGTTGTTGAAGATAATAATAATAATAAAGACAATAATGATGACAATAATAATAACGATGATGTAAGCGATAATGAGGATGACGATAATAAGGATAACAATAATAACGATCATGATGACGATATTGTCAACAACAATGATAATAATGATAATCATGACGATGATCATGACGACTATGATAATGACAATAATTATAATAATTATCATAATGATGATATTGATCATAATAATGATGATAATAATGATGGAGATGATGATGATAATAGTGATGATGATAATGATGAGAATAACAATGATAAGGATAGTGACAAGGACAAAAATAATGACGATGATAATGATGACAATAATAATATAAATGATAACAATGGCGATAATTATAATAGTTAAATCAATGAAGATAGTTAAAATAATTATAATAATAAAGATAACAATAAAAATAATAATAACGGTGTTGAAAATAATAATAATGACGAAGATGACGATAATAACAATATTATGTGTTTTAATAAAAATAAACATGATAATCGTAATGATTATGATGATAATAATTATAATGATAATGATATTAATCTTGATAATAACGATAATGACAATGATAATGATAATGACGATGATAATAATAACAATAATGATAACAACGGTGATGATGACGATAATAATGATGATAAATGTAACGAGGATTAAAACAGTTATGATCATACTGACAAGGGGCCGTACATAAACCACGTGGTCCCTTCAGGGGGGAGGGGTACAGCAAAATGCTACGTGAAGATACGTGGGGGGGAGGGGGGGGTCAAACCCCAAGCTATGTGATTTTTAAATTTAATAAGATTTTAATTAGATTTTCAAAATTACCAAGTATAACTAGGATATATGCCTTTAAAATAAGCGCGTGACATTTATATATGCAGTGAGAAAAATTATTATTGATACGCCGACGGTCGGTAACGAAAAACTGTATTCCAGCCTTTTCCAGACCTATTCCGGCATGCACCGTTTTGTTGTGATAAATCTAACCTCGAGTGTTAACGTGTATACGTCTTCTGTCTTTTTTTTCCGGATCATATTAAGCACGATCGGCAAAAAGTTTTTACTTTTTACTCAACATTTAATTTGAATTGAGCATACGTACATATAAATGTTGATTGCAAAATGACTTTCTATAGTCGTTTTTACGATGCGTACTGCAAGGTTTACACCAGTAATTTTTCGGGAAAAAAGCTGCAGGATAGTGCAAATCAGTTATGGAAATTAATGAAGGAAGACAAAACATCTTTTCCTGGAAATGCTGAAAAAAAATCAAGGAGCTTCTCGAGCGCAAAATAAAGAAAGATGCAGCTTTAATTATATTTTTCTCTCGAGCCGTAAGTTTTATCAAAAATGAAAAAATGTAAATTATCCCACACATCAATCAGAATACCTGATTGGTATTTTATATACGAAACTATACGTTTATTCTATTAAATTTTTTTTAGTCATCGAATCCAAGTAATGCTGGTGGTACTAATATCAGTGGATTGTCATTGTCGTCAACAATAACAGACGTTGAGGATTTAAACATTCATGTTGAGGATAGTAGTGCTGCTGGTACTAATATCAGTGGATTGTCATTGTCGTCAACAATAACAGACGTTGAGGATTTAAACATTCATGTTGAGGATAGTAGTGCTGCTGGTACTAATATCAGTGGATTGTCATTGTCGTCAACAATAACAGACGTTGAGGATTTAAACATTCATGTTGAGGATAGTAGTGCTGCTGGTACTAATATCAGTGGATTGTCATTGTCGTCAACAATAACAGACGTTGAGGATTTAAACATTCATGTTGAGGATAGTAGTGCTGCTGGTACTAATATCAGTGGATTGTCATTGTCGTCAACAATAACAGACGTTGAGGATTTAAACATTCATGTTGAGGATAGTAGTGCTGCTGGTACTAATATCAGTGGATTGTCATTGTCGTCAACAATAACAGACGTTGAGGATTTAAACATTCATGTTGAGGATAGTAGTGCTGCTGGTACTAATATCAGTGGATTGTCATTGTCGTCAACAATAANATATATATTTATATCCGTTTTGTTTCATAGATTCGCGAAAAGCTTGGCCATCCTCGGTTGGAAGTTAATCAACCAGCTTTGCTACAAGTCATTGCCGATATAGCAATTTTTGGTGGTGCTGCTGATGATCGTCGCCGATCTGAATTGATAAGGAGTTGTAAAACGTTGGATGACCTACAAGGTAAGTTAAAACATTTGGATTATTCTTTATCTCGGACCGCAACGTATTTAAGACTTATACCAAGGGATTCTCATACAATTGAGGGAAAAAGGTACGTTAAAACTGTTCCGGTGAAACTCTGTCGTGCTCAAAATACAGCTAGAAAAGACCACCGAGATGGAAAGTTTTGTACAGCATCGATAAGGTAAATAATTTGAATTTACATTTCAATAGATTATATAAAATAGTGAAATTAATAGAAACGTTGTATCAATATTTTTTATTTAATTTTTTAATGAGTTGAACAACTTATTTCCACTTTGGGTTCTGATCAGGTAGCAGTCATTTCTCAGGATGACAAAAGTAGAGTCCCAATTGGACTCACAGCAGCTAATAAACAGGCTCCCCTGTTGATGCATCTAGAGTACAAAGTGACACTCCCTGATCACGACTTTGTCATAGCATCCCAACATAAACTCATACCGAGTGTGTACGCTGGCATTCATATAACCAATGGTAAAATTGGCGACGCAAAAAATGTGAGCTACTCGGGACCCACATACATAGCCATTCGTAGTGCCAAATACTGCTCGAGCACTGCAGCAACACATGCGTATGACCTGCGCAAACTGATTCAATTGGAGTTTTTCAAAGAAATTGTTTATGGTATGATACTAAATATAAAATGTAATGTTTAAAAATAGAGTGTATATTTCTTATTTTCGATTTTTTTCCTACCCCGGGCGTTTTTGAGAGGCTTATGTGCCCTCGGTAAGAAAAATAGGGTTTGCCACGAATGTGCACCCGGCCCTGGCGGTCCCAACAGGAACCGCCTTGGAGAGATGCACATTTGTGACGAAAACTATTTCTTATAGGTAAACAAAAACATGAAGTGAAACCAGTTTTCGTCATCATGTGCGACGGTGGACCAGACGAGAATCCTCGTTGTGAAAAAGTGATTCATTTTGCAATCGATCTCTTTCGATTTTTGAATTTAGACGCTTTAATCATTATCACTAACGCGCCCGGAAGGAGTGCACATAATCGTGTGAAAAGGAGAATGGCATCACTCAGTCATGAATTATCAGGGCTTATTTTACCACATGATCACTATAGGAGTCACCTCGATTCCGCTGGGAGAACGATCGATAAAGATCTGGAAAAAAAAAATTTTTGTTTAGCTGGAGAAACCCTAGCTGATGTGTGGGGTCAAGTAATTAATAATGGATATAAAGTAGAAGCTAAGTACGTAAATCCAGATTGTGTTCTGACTGACGAAACGATGGATAGAGTAACAAGTGAATGGTATTATACACATGTTCAGGAGAGTCAATATTATCTTCAGGTATGAATCGGAGTATCCACATTAGATGAAAAAATATTAACATTTATGAATTCGCAATCTTACGTACCGTATTTTTTTCACAAAATTATAACTATAGATTACTGAATGCAACGATCGAGAATGTTGTGGTGAATGGAGGAGTAACGTAAAAGACGTATTAGCTACGAGTAATGGATTTCTACCACCCCCTTTCACGCTGTCTAGAACTATCAATGGATCTCTTGAAATCCCGACTCCAGAGAATGCCAGCGAAAAAGACATGTTCCCAGACTTATTTCTGCGTCAAGCGTTAGGTTTGAAACCTATCACTGATACAGGTACACCTGTGCCTTACGATTACTATTGCCCTTCAGTTCGTGACGAAACACATGGTAAGAGAAATTTCGATTTCATTTTGAGTTGCACTTTATATTTTATTGAGTCAAAAATAAAGCATATTTATTAATTTCTAGGCCGAACATGCAATTTTTGTGGAAAATACTTTGCATCGAAGAAACAAAAAAATGTACATAGTAAAGCAGTTCATGGTTCGACCAATGTTAGCAAAAAAGAACTTGCCAGCAGAATCATAGCGAAAAGAAATAATAAAGTTATATGTTAAACTAGTTAATTAGATCCTGTAATAGAGTGGTTTACAGAAGATGATGGGATTTCATCCTGCGAAACTCCTGAATCTCAGAACCTTAATGATGAGTCAATGCCTATCATTAATAACTTGCGCGAGTGGCTCATCTCACCATTCAGTACGGATGACTAGATTATATAGAATGTAGGATATTTATAATAAAGAATATTTATAATTCCGTTGATAGAATATAATACAACATACATACACTCGTATAATAAACTAGAGTATTTTTATTTTACAGACAATTTTTTTTTTTTAGGTAGGAAAAAATAATTTATAAAACCACGTGCCTGGAGGGGGGGATTTCAAATTAGCTACTTAGAGCTACGTGAGAGGAGGGGAGGGTCAAAAATCAAGGAAATTGAGACCACGTGGTTTATGTACGGCCTCTTATCACATTAATGTCATTATAAGAATCGATGTTATTGTTGTCTTTATTGTAATTATCATTATTATTATCATTATTACAATTGTCACCATTATCATTATTATTGTTATTATTATCTTTATTACTGTCATCATTATTATTTTTATTTTCATTATTGAGATTATCATTATCATTTTTATCATCGTTATCATCATCATCATTATCATTGTCTTTGAAATTCAAATTATCGTTAAAATTACTATCGTTATAACTATAATTTTTATCATTATTATCATTATTTTCATAATTATTGTCATAATTATCGTCATTATCATCACCATTATTATCATCATTATTATTATTATTATCATTATCATTATCTTAGTAATTATCATTATCACTGTCATTCTTATCAACATCATCATAATTGACATTAGCATGACCCTCAATATCGTCATCCTTATTATTATTATTACTATTGTCATTATTATCGTCATCGTTATCTTCGTCATTGTTATCGACATCATCATTAACATTATCATTATTCTTATTAGTATGATAAGTATAATATTCATAATTATCATTATTATCATCATCTTTATTATCATTATCATTATTATCATCCTCATTGTCATCGTTGTCACTATTATAATGATATTTAACATCGTCATCATCATAATCATTATCATCATTATTATCATCACCGTAATAATCATTATTGTCATTATCATCGTCATTATCTTGATTATCATCATTGTCATTAAAATTGTAATTGTTTTATATCATCGTCATTATCGTCATTATTATAATTATCGTGATCATTGTCATTATTATTATCAGCATTTTCGTCATCACCACCATTGTTATTATTATTGTATTTGTAATTATTCTTATCATCGTCAACTTTATTATCTTTCGTATTCTTGTCATCGGCATCGTCATTATCGTCATAATCATTGTATAGGCTTTTGCTATACTAAGTGAAAATGGTCTAAGTGACGAGACTCAGGTAGCTCGTGCATACTTGGCAGCGGCCGCTTCGGGTAGGTAGGAGTAGGAAGGCAATTCTAGCCCAGCGGCTTTAAGCGCACTGCGTAGCGTCGTTGGCTTGAGCTCGCTCTCTCGCGCCGCTACCTCCGAACGAACAAGTTGTGCCTCGCACGCACGCACACACTTTGTCACTAATTGAAGCCTATTTTATTATTTTTATTAAACTTTTTTTAAGAGAAAATCTTTTTGTTCCTGCCTTATTTTCTTTCACCTGCTTTTCAAGTTTACTAATTTTGAGAGGAAGCCAATCCAGCAATACACCTCCTGAATCTTGCGGAGGCCAAATCTCAAACATCTGGTGCATCAGCCGGGAAAGAAAGGCTTGTAACACATAACTGCATTTGCTGCTGGGAGCTGGTGAGTTTACTTTCTTCGCCCTCGACTGACACTTGCATTTTTGCCATGGACGTGGCATCCTCTATACGCGCGTCTGCACGGCAAGCCCAGGCACCTTTTTAAAACACGAGTCGTCGTTGGCCGCCATTTTAGTGTCGGGACTGGCTGCGGCTAAACAGTGTTTTCCTTGCAGGTGCGCGAGGCGGCCATATTTATTGGACTCGTGCACTGCTCCAGCATAGCGTGTAGTTGTGATCCACGCAGTGAGTGTGTGTACGCTGATTTTTTTTCGTGTGTGGTAGCTCTTGTTTTCCGACGTGGGGCGGTGAGTGGTGCTTGTCGTATCGTCAGAGCATCTCTCGTGCAGTTGGCTGTTGAGCCTAGCTGCCATGGCTGCTGTAGTGCAGCGCTTCTCTCTTTCTCTCTCGTGCAGTTGGATGTTAAACCAAGCTGCCATTTCTGCTGTAGTGCAGCGCTTCTTTCTTTCTCTTTCATGCAGTTGGCTATTAAACCAAGCTGCCATTGCTGCTGTAGTGCAGTGCTTCTTCTTTTTTTCTCTCTTGTGCTGTTGGCTGTTAAACCAAGCTGCCATTGCTGCTGTAGGGCAGTGCTTCTTCTTTTTCTCTCTCTCGTGCAGTTTGCTGTTGAGCCAAGCTACCGTTGCTGCTGTAGTGCGGCGCGTTTTCTCTCTCTTTTTCTCCCCAGCAGCTGGCTGTTACTGGACCAGGCTGCTGTTACTGTAACTGCTTTTGATCAGGTGCGCAAGACTTTGTCTTCGTCACCGGTGCTGTTGCTGCTGCAGGCAAACTTCTCTGTGGGACGTACTCACCCTGTTGCTGTAGTGCAACACAAACTTCTCTCCTTTGCATCTATGTTTTTTTTTTTTAAACACATTGACATCATTGTTACACTTACGGAGTTAACATCAGAACAATGCGACTTGGCTCAAAAACTTGCCAAAGCTTTACCAAACCTCAAGAAAACGCCTCAAGAAAGGCAGAATATCGCACATTTTGAAGGCCAAAAAAGAGTTATACAATACTGGAACGCCTTCTTTGAAAATCATTGCATGCTGATGCGTGTCTAGGATATTGATGAAACTTCCTACGTCAAGGACGACGTCATGCCATCAACCGAGGAGGCCTACATTGATACCTGCTGCTATATTGACAACGCCATTAAAAAAATGAAGGGATGCCAAGACCCTGGCCCTCAACCAGTGGACAACCTGACTACAACGGCGCAGGCAGTGTCTCAGCAGATCCAGCTGCCTAAGATCGACCTGTCTAATTTCGACGGAAATCCACTTCAGTGGACCAGTTTCAAGGACCAGTTCAACGCCTTGGTACATCAAGTAGAAGGTTTAAGTAATGTAAGAAAATTTTTGTACCTAAAATCATATTTAATCGATGAAGCTGCAGAGGTTATCGCGAATGTTTCACCTACAAATGAAGGCTATTTATCTGCTTTTGCCGATGTAAGGATTCGATATGATAATACACGGGTATTATCTAATGTATGTTTACGGAAATTAATTAATTTGGAATCAGTGAAATCTCCCAAAGACGCTTCGGACCTTAGGTCGTTAATTAACTCTTTGAAACAAATGATAAGAGCTTTGGAAGGACTTCACAAACCAATTGATGTTTGGGATGAATTGTTCGTTTTTCTTCTGTCAGAGAAGTTAGATAAATTTACTCGCGTCCAATGGGAAACGTCCTTGAGTGATAGCAAGTTACTACCTAAATTTAATCAACTTTGTAATTTTTTGGAAAATCGCATGCATGCACTCGAAGCCGTTGGTCAATCAGAAAAATGAAAGTTTCGAGACATTTCTGGCACGGTAAGACAAGCCACAAAAACAATAAACCCGAAAATGAACTCTCGCGCTTCCACTCAAAGCAAGTCTGATGATTTTTGCTCATACTGTTCGGAAAATCATGCACTGTATAGATGTAGTACCTTTAAAAAACAAAGCCCAGTTCAAAGAAAAGAGCATGTTGTACAGGCCAAGCGGTGTTTTTTGTGTTTAAAGGCTGGACACGATTTAAAGACTTGTGAATCTTCCTATGGATGCAATGATTGTAATAGTAAACACCATATCTTGATGCATGATGCCTTAAGCAAAAGTTCTAATCGTCAAAAAACACCTCAATCACAGATTGGTCCTAATCGGCAATATTATGAAGCTGAGAATGATAAGAAGTCTAATGACTCTAGTGATTCTCATGAATCCAACGATTCCAGCGATAAAGTGCAAAATTATTCGGCTAATTGTCCTTTGGTACCTTACAATTTTGTGGTACTGATGTCAACGGCTTTAGTCAAACTTATTTCTCAATCTGGAAAATCGATTGTACTTAGGGCACTCTTGGACACTGCTTCTAACTCATCCTTTGTTTCTGAGCATGCAGCCCTGTTCTTAAAATTGACTAGACGACCAGTTAAAAGTACCGTGTTTGGAATAAATTCTTGTCATGCTGGAAGAATAAAGGAAGAGGTTAGTATGTCGGTGTCCCCAGTTACAGATAGTGGTCCAATATTACCTTTTACTGCCCGAGTCTTAAACAAGCTGACCCACAACACCCCAAGTGTAAAGGTAACAAACCTTAATTGGCCTCATATTTCTCAACTAAAGCTGGCTGACCCAACCTTTACCACTCCTGGTCCAATTGATGTTATTTTGGGGGCTGATCTAACGGGTTTTCTATACAAAGATGGTACTCGCTCCGGTTCAGTACAAGAACCAGTGGCTAAACTTACTATTTTTGGTTGGGTTCTATCTGGTAAAACTTTTTTTCCTTAATCTTGCCAACCCAGTCGTTCCCTTCAGGATATACAAGCGTTTCCATCTTGCGTTGAATTTGATACAGAGCTCTTTTGGGAACCCTTTTTTTCTACATCTACCAGTACCTAAAAGAACCTGATCACCTGCTTATCTAGTAGTTTGTCTGACAATTATTTTGACCTTAATGTCTCTCGCACTAAGGAGTTTGCTAATTGTGATTTACAAAAATTTTGGGAAGTTGAAGATCCTCATGATAATCCCATTCCTTCTGAAGAGGAAAAGAGGTGCGAAGAACTTTTTACCAATTCAGTTCAACGTAATCACGAAGGTCGATACATAGTTTCATTGCCTGTTAAACTTGACCCAGAGCAGTACCAGCAATCGAACGTTAAGATTGCCACTCGACTCTTCCTTGGGTTAGAAAATCGCTTACAAAAAAATCCTGCACTTACATCAAAGTATATTGAATTTATGTCTGAGTATCAAGTGTTAGACCACATGTCTGTTCCATCTGCGCCCCTGACTCATGGTCATTTTTTGCCCCATTACGATGTCCTTAAAACATCGGATCCTCATGGAAAAATTCGAGTTGTATATAATGGTTGATCTCCATCTCCATCAGAGTACTCTTTAAATGATTGTCTATATGCTGGCCTGTTCAGCAAGAGTTGATATCTATCCTTAGGGCTGGCAGTTTCTCACTCAGCAAATGGGAATCAAACATGTCAAGTTTGTGTTAGGAAAATAACCTAGAATCAAAATTCCTGCCTTAAGCTGAAGGTGTATCAGCTCTAGGACTCTGGTGGAATTCTTACTCAGACACTTTTTCGATAAAAATGGCTATGTTTTCAAAATCCACTGAACCACCCACGAAACGTGTCATATTATCAAAAATAGCTCGCCTTTTTAATCCTCAAGGCTGGTTCTCTCCAGTATTGATTTTTGCTAAAATTTTGATTCCAGATAAGTATCTTGGCTTTTAGACCTTGATTGGGATAGCCCGTTGAATGATTCTTTGACAAAAAAATGGAATGAATTTTATGAATCTCTTGTTCAGTTAGAATCAATAAAGGTACCAAGGTGGCTTGGTATGAGTTCTGATAATGCCTCACATATCGAGTTGCATGGCTTTTGTGATTCTTCTGAACGTGCCTATGCAGCCGCAATATATGTGAGAATTTTATTATCAGATAAAGTCTGTCGATCCACCTTACTAGTTGCTAAAACTCGTGTGGCCCCAATCAAGGTTTTAAGCATCCCTAAGCTGGAGCTCTGCAAAGCAAAATTATTGGCCGAGTTACTAAATCAGGTTAAGATAAATCTACATTTTGAGTCATTAAGAACTTTTGCATGGACTGACTCCCAAGTTGTTTTGGCTTGGATTTCTGGACATGCCTCAAAATGGACATCACTCGTTGCAAACCGTGTTTTAAAGATTAAGTCCATATTGCCACCAAAAAATTAGAATTATATTTCATCTGCTAAGAACCCGGCTGACATTGCTACCCAAGGTATGACTCCTTTACAATTAAAAAATCTCAGGCTTTGGTGGCACGGTCCTGATTGGCTTCAAAATCCAGACCATGAACTTACTCCAACGTATGTTGAGCCCCCCGAAATTGTTCGAGAGATGTAAACTAAAATAATAGCCTTAACGGCTTATCTAAAAGGAGATCTGGACTTACTTGTAAAATTCTCTTCTCTTACTCGATTAGTTAGAGTGACGGATTATCTCTTTCGATTCTTTTTCAACTTTAAAAATCCAGATTTGCGTCGCTCTGGGTTCTTGACTACCCTTGAGCTTCGTCAAGCCCTTGATATTTTAATTAAATACTCACAGCTCAATTTTTTTGGATCAGGTATTTAAAATTTAAAAATTGAGAATAGGTTGCTGTCAAAATCAAGACTAGTTTCCTTCAAACCAATTTTAGACGACCTTTGGATACTTAGATCAGCAATGCGCCCTTGGCTTCTTACAGTGAAAAACATCCAATTTTGTTACACAAAGCATGTCCTTTGTGAGCTCTGTTAGTCAAACACGCACACCATCAAACTCTTCATGGTGGCCCACTTCAAACTAAAATCTATTTTTCAGCTCGATTCTATATAATCCATTCGCGTTCCCTTGTTCATCGTATAATAGATCAATGTGTTTGGTGTGCCCGTTATTTATCCCGACATGCACAACCTCAAATGGGAAACCATTCTGTTTGTAGAGTTACAGGTATAAGACCGTGTTTGACTGTTGGAGTTGATTACGCTGGGCCAGTTCGTATACTTATGTCTTGGGGACGAGAGAGAAAATCTCAGAAAGCTTACATTTGTTTATGTATGTGTACAACAACTAAAGCCATCCACCTGTAAGTGGTATCTGACCTGACCTCCTCAGCATTCATTGCTGCTTATCAAAGGTTCGCCGCTCGTCGAGGTCGTTGCCAAACGCTCTTGAGTGATAATGGAGCCAACTTCCATGGTGCAGATAAGCAGCTAAGACAAATGTTCACTGAGGCTTCAAGCTTTTATAAACAATCTGCTGAAACTCTTTCTAATGACACCATGGAATGGTCATTCATCCCTCCGTCTGCCCCCCATTTCGGCAGGCTTTGGGAAGCAGGAGTGCGCTCTGTGAAGAGGCATCTGCGTCAAGTCATTGGCAACACCAAACTGACTTTCGAGGAATTAAGCACGTTGCTCTGCAAAGTCGAGGCCTGCTTAAACTCTCGACGTTTAACTCATTTTAGCTACCACCCTAACGACCCAATGACAATGACACCTGGCCATTTTTTAATAGGTGAACCGATTGTTTCAGTGCCCAAATCTAGTGTTGCAAACGAAAAGCTGTCCCCTCTCGCTCGTTGGAAACTGCTATCACAGATGAGAGACCATTTCTGGGATCGTTGGCGCAAAAAGTACTTACGCGCCCTTCAACAGCGCACAAAATGATGCAACTCAGAACCAAATTTTGAGGTTGGATCTATTGTCCTTGTCATTAATGACAACGTTCCACCATCAAAATGGCCACTTGAAAAAATTGCCCAGGTTATAAAAGGGGCTGACGATATTGTTCGCGTTGCAAGAGTTAAAACCGCGTCTGCCACCTTTAAGCATCCTGTGGTAAAGTTGCGTCCGTTACCTTGTGCGAAAGATTGATGGCTGAGTGCCATAAAAATTTATGTTATGAAATATTTAATAATAATTTTCCTTATGTGCAATTGTGTTACCTAGATACTTTTCGCGTTGCAAATTCTTATTCGCATCGTACCTGACCCAACCTTTACCACTCCTGGTCCAATTGATGTTATTTTGGGGGCTGATCTAACAGGTTTTCTATACAAAGATGGCACTCGCTCCGGTTAAGTACAAGAACCAGTGGCTAAACTTACTATTTTTGGTTGGGTTCTATCTGGTAAAACTTGTCCTCCTCAATCTTGCCAACCCAGTCGTTCCCTTCAGGATATACAAGCGTTTCCATCTTGCGTTGAATTTGATACAGAGCTCTTTTGGGAACCCTTTTTTTCTACATCTACCAGCATCCAAAAGAACCTGATCACCTGCTTATCTAGTAGTTTGTCCGACAATTATTTTGACC
>NW_019379712.1:1058801-1072290 GCF_000648655.2 Copidosoma floridanum
AAATAAACGGAAAAATAAATAAGAGTTAACTGTCGTTAAAATAACAAAAAAATAAATAAATAATAAGATAATAACGTGTTTTAAATGATAATAGAAAAATAATGAAGTAGTGACCTCTTATACTACACGCTTACAAGACAGAACAAATACACTGTTTCTACCCTGAATCTGCTAACCAGGGTGGTTTATCCCCCTTGTCCTGCTAAAATAGTGGAGATTCTATACCTAAGATCAGCTAACCAGAGCGGTCGTTTTCTTCCTACCCTGAATCTGCTAACCAGAGTGGCTTATCCCCATTAGTCCTGCTGAAATAGTGGACACTCTTTACCCTAGATCTGCTACTTAAAGCAGTCTATCAAAATAACAAATATAAATACACAGACATATTTGCACGTAAAAGTGTTAGTAGAAGAAGAATTTAAAAAAAAACCGAGTAAAGATTTAACATAATTAATGATTTTCCTTATATACCCACGATTTTTTATGAAATAATATTTGATGAAACCGCCAACGAATAATCTTGCGAGTAATAAAAAAGGTAAGAGAAGCCGTAGAAAATTGTTTACGCAGGAGCTTATAAGAGAGAAAAACGTTCTAGAAAAAAAATTAGATTTTATTNTATAAGAATAATTATTATTATCATCGTCAATATTATTATTATCATTATCGTCATCACTATCATCGTTACCATAATCATCACTATTAACATTATAATCATTATTATAATCACCATTATCATAATCATCCTTATTATTGGTATAACTTTCATCATTCACATCCTTATTATTGTTGTACTTATTGTCGTCAACATGACAATCTCTCACATTGTCATTATCGTCATTGTCATTACTTATACCATTATAAGCATCATTATCATCATCACAATTAATAATAATTAAACTACCATAACCATTATCATCATTGATGTTATTATAATCATCGATGTCATTGTTTTCTTTCTTATCATTATCATTATCATTATTATTACTAGAATTGTCACTGATATCATGATTATTGTTTTTTTTATCTTTATTACCGTAATTATCATTATTATTTTTTTTATTATCCTGATTATTATCATCATCCTCAATATTATTAATATTATCAATATCATCATTTTTATCACTATGATCATAATTATCATCATTATCATCATTATCATTATTATTATGATCTACCACATTATTATCATCATCATCGTCATAATCATAATTATCATCATTATTATCATTATTATTATCATTATCATCATCATTATCATCATAATCATCATCATTATCATCAATATTATAATCATCATCATTATCATCATTATCATCATCATTATCATCAATATTATCATCATCATCATTATCATCTTCATCATTACTATCATCGTTATTATTATTATCATCATTATTATCATTATAATCATTATTATTATTATCATCATCATTATTATGATTAGCATTATCATTATTATTATCATAATTAGCATTATCTTCATTATCATTATCATTATCATTGTCATAATAATCATCATCATTGTTATCATCATTAATATTATTATCATTATCATCATCATTATCATGATTATCATTATCATCATTATTATCATTTTTATCAACATCCTCATTATCATTATCATCATCATCGTCAACATTATCATTATAAATGTTATCATCATTATTATTATCATTATGATTATTATCATTATCATTCTTGTAATCATTTTTATTATTATTATCATTATTCACATTATTATCATCATCCTTATTAATATCATTATCATCAATATCTTTGTTCTCAACATCATTACTATAATCATTATCATCATCATCATTATTGTCATTATCATTATAATGATTATCATTATCATTATTTTTATTAATATCATGATCGTCGTTATTATCATCATCCTTATTAATATCATTATCGTCGTTATTATAATTATAATCGTCATTTTTATTATAATCATTATTGCTATTATCATTATAATTATAATCAACATTATTATCATTGTTATTATTATTATTATCATCGTNTACATACAACGCACATATGATGACCCCTATAAAAGACATGGCGTTAGACATGTTCATAAAAGGACTAGCACCTATGATAAGCCAGCAGGTAAATGCGAAAGAACCTGCTTCTCTAGCCAACGCCTTCGATTACGCGTTGAGATTGGAGAGCTGAATGAGAGTGGGTATAATTCTGGATACGCAATATTAAGGACTACCTCGTAGTGACTTAAGAAATAATTTAAACAACTCATATCAACAGCAGAATAGGTATCCCGATCAGCCATTCTCATCATATCAAGTGGCACAAGTTAATGAACAACAGATCGACAATGAAAATAATCGCGCTGATAGGCAGTATAATAATTATCAAAATTATAATAGATAATATTAACAACAAAATAATGGACAGAACTACTGTAAAAATTATCAGAATCAGGAAAGAAATTGAAATTTTCAAAATCAATCGAGAAATTCAAATTATTATCAGAATAATTTCGGACGATATAATAACGAGAATACTAATGATTATTACACTTAAAGGAATGCTAATTTTAATCCGACTAATAATCAAGGATACCGAGGCAGAGGTCAGAATTACAATAGTTACCCCTGAAATATTAATTATAATAGTTATAATCAACAAAGTTTCAATTCTAACTATCGGAATCAGAACTTTCAAAATCAATACCAGCCAGAAGACAACCGTTTGCCGGATCATTTAAACTCTCAGGCGGCTCACTCCAATCATCGTTTAGAGGTGAGCCTCCAAAGACCAAATTAAACCCCTACACCGAATGTTTTAGCGCAGGTAATGAAAATAGCAACAGAATTAAAACCGTCCACATTAGTACCTGCCAGGGACTTGGCGTAGACGACGAGCCAACAAGCATAAGGTTATCAATCCTAGAAGGAAAAAATCACTTTATAACACTCATGCTCGATAATGGCGCCGCCACAAATCTGATTAAATTAGATCAGTTGCACCCATATTCCCGAGTAGAGACTAGTGAAATTATTAACCTCACTGGAATCACACCTTACCCAGTTTTAACTAAAGGAACATTTTATATGACCATACAAGAAAAACCTACAATTTTTCATGTGATTCCTAACGATTTTCCGATCAAAGATGGCGGTTAATTGGGTCAAAACTTTGGTAAGGAACGACGAGCCACATTATCATATTATCATGATGCTATAGTACTAGATGATGATGTAATACACCCAATCCCTTTTTTAAAAACTCATGAGAAAATAGAGCAATTGGAAAGGGATGAAAAAAAAAAAACCATGAAATTAAAAAAAAAAAGGACAGTAAAATCAAATTTAAGCTACAACCCTTGACACTAACAAAGTGACAAAATGCCTTAAGGATAAAATCAACCAACAGAAATTTTATGACGATTACATCGTAGGCCCACCTGAAAGGTCAAATATACCTAAATACAAAAAATTTGGAGACACAAAACCTGATTTTCACTTTTTAGATGAGTTTGACAAGTTGATCTTATCAGAAAAAGGTGAAAATCTTATGAACGCCACTGATAATAAAACTGATAAAAGTGGGATATACAGTGAAAATGATGAATAAGTCAACCAACCCCATGCCATTAAACATAATAAAAATACTCCTAGTTTAGAACATTACCCTTATGAAAAACAAAAAAATACCAGTAAAGCAACTAAATATACGATTAAGGCTCAAACACGTCGAATAGTAAGAATTGATTTAAATAATACTAATTTAACTGAAGAATACTTTCCACGAATAGATGTTGGGTGTAAAAATATATATTTAGGAGAAGAGATAGTAAAAAATGAGAACGGTCAATGTAATATTATGGCGATAAATACTAATAAGGATGATAATACGATTAAAATAGACCCAAGCAAAATCCTACCTTTCGAATACATTGCACCTGAATTTGATCCCGATACAAGCAGCGAACATGAGAGACCAAATGTTAAAAATAAACGATATAGAATAAACGACCTGTAAGGACTTGTGCGCACCAGTCATTTAAACTTGGAAGAATGAGACCAAATATATCAATTGATTTCTAAATTCTCAAAAATCTTCTTGTTACCAGCAGACACTTTACCTTGTACTAACATCGTTGCACACGAAATCCCGACAGAAAATAACATCTCTATCAGAACTAAAGAATATCGTCACCCACTAGTACATAGAAAAGTTTGAGAGGAACACGTAGCAAAAAAACTTAACGATGAAATAATCAAACCTTCGTCATCACCGTATAATTCACCTCTTCGGATTGTCCCTAAAAAACCTGATAGCCATGAAAACCCAAGATGGAGGGTAGTAATTGATTTCCGAAAACTTAATAAAAAGACCATTGGTGATGCATATCCATTGCCTAATATCGCAGATATTATGGACCAGTTGGGAGGAGCCATATATTTTTCAGTTTTCGATTTGGCAAGTGGATTCCAACAAATTCCCATGGATGAACATGATACGTATAAAACAGCATTCACGACACTCCATGGACATTACCAATATAGATGAATGCCCAAAAGGCCTGAAAAACGCACCTGCCACGTTTCAACGACTAATGGATCTCATATTGAGAGGCTTATTAAATGTTGAAATGCTAGTATATTTAGACGATATTATTATTCACGCAAAAGATCTAGTAGATCACGAGCGTACAGTTCGTTTACTTTTGGATCAGTCAAGATCAGCGAATATGGTACTCCAACCAGATAAAGTTAAATTTTGCGAAAAGAAGTAATATTTCTTGGGCATATAGTGAGTCAACGAGGGATTGAACCGGACCCTAAAAAGATACAAGCCATTAGAAAATTTCCCCAACCAAAAACTATGAAAAATTTTAGATAATTTTTAGGACTTGCAGGATACTATAGACGCTTTATTAAAGATTTTTCAAAAAAAGCTAAACCATTATCAGATTTATGAAAAAAGGAAGAAAAATTTGAATGAACTGAAGTGCAGGAAAAGAGTATTCAAAAACTAAAGGATCACCTATGCCAAGAGCTTATTTTACACTTCCCTGATTTTAGTAAATCATTCAAGTTAACATCAGATGCATCTGAATATGCAATTGGAGCGGTATTGAGTCAAGAAAAAGATGGGTTTGCTCATCCTGTCGCTTACCTTTCAAGAACCTTAAATAAAGCCAAATAAATTATTTCACGACTAAAAAGAAATGTCTAGCCGCAATATATGCAATGCATCACTTTCGTTCGTATTTATTAGGTAATAAATTCATTTTCGTAGCCGATCATGAGCTATTAAATTTGATGCATACAAAAAAAGACCCAGGTCAGCGTTTGATGCGCTGGATGTTTAAATTCACCGATTATGAATACACTTTTAAATAGAAATCAAGAAGACACAATACCAACGCTGATGCATTATCTTGAAACCCAGTAGGACCATTTCTTTATGCAGAAAATAATATAAACAATGGATTACCATTACTTAAAGTTATGATGATGAGTCAAAAGAAAATAGAGGAAAAGAAGAAAACAGAATTACAAAGTCAGAGGAAAAGAATAGTAAGAGCATCCAAATTAACGACGATCAAACCTAAAGCATTGCCAACAACCTCGAAGGAAATAAATGGAGTAACAAAACCAAGAAACACGACCAAATTAGAACCAGATGTACCTAAGTTGATCAAGGGTCCTGGACGACCCCTTGGTTCAGAAACAAACAAAGAACGGCCGAAATTAGATCATAGTGTAATTGCTCAAAGAATCCAAACAAAAACATTTCCACAGCCACAGAAATCATCTACATCTCAACCAAATATATTAAGAAATGTCACTCAAAACACATCAAAAGATTCTAGCTCATAAGAAGTGATTTTTTCAGAATCAGTAGCCTCAAAATTACACGCTGGCGATACGAATTTAGAAACCACAAAAATAAAACATAATAGATCCAAAAATAAGGAAATGACACAATTACCAGTTAGAGATATCATAAACCTTGGTGCATCGTCAAGAACAAGTATGTTTTCCAAAAATGACCCAAGCGATACTGAAGAATCATCAAGAGAAGATACTTAAATACCAGTATATGACCCTAGACAAACTGGATTACGGCAAGAACTGACTGAAATAGAAATAGACTCAAATACGGATCGTGATTCAGACTCAGTCATGACAAATACTGAAATTTCCGTTACACCAATTTCACTTAGCGAAAGTTCAAATGATGACAATTTTGAAGACCAACCTTAAACTACGACAAATAATACTGATGAAGTTACCTATCAAGAAAAAGAAGAGTTTACAAACAGATTTAACCAAAGCCTTTAAGAATATTTGGACAAGTCTAACAACGATGATGAGCCCGAACAGGCCGATTTTTTATCAGTAACTAGATTTTCTAATGGAGATAAACCGGACCCCGAAATTCAAGACATATTAACCAAAATGTACACCTATGATCCGGATAATTTTGATGATTCTGTATTAGATGAAAGAATTGCGGATATATCAAGACGTACAACAGGTCTTGAACCCCTATTCAATGAAGAAGAAAATTTAAGAAAATATAGGACAAGTAGAAAATTATCAACTACCTCACTTATTCAGGAAGATACACCCTTAAGTTCTAGCACACCGACGCAAACGAGTACTTTTGCTACTGCAAAAAACAGACGATCTAAAGCGCAGGACTTGCAACAAATAACAAAAAAAACCTCGAATAACTTAAATGAAAACAAGAAACTAATAAACTGCAATGAAAATAAATCAATGAATCGACCAAATGCACCCAATTTCATGTTACTATCAGACTTATACTCTTTTCAACCCATTAATAGATACAAACAACAGCACGGAAAAGTGTATGTAAGTCTTAGTGATTGTAGCAGTAGTACTGATAATTATAAGAACGAAAATGGAGCTAAGCTAGTAAACAGTGTCATTACCACCAGATATTGCCTTACATACAAAAGAGACAATATAGTTCATTTTATTAGCAAGGATTGTCAACCAGTCACATCTGTCTCAAGGCTGTTGAGATTGATAGGTGCACTGGACTTTAGCTATTTAAAATCGAAGAAACCAAGAGTTGGCCAAATTTTTACAACACCTTATGGTGGACATAATATACTGTCAATCGTTATTAATAAAACGTCGACCGATTGAGTATCTTCAGAAAGTCTTACAAAAACTTTTAAATCGCTTAAAAGAATATTGTTGAGACGAAATCTTAAAACCTTCCGAATTTCAAGAAGGGGAGACCTCACAGACAAATTAGAACCTGAATTGATAACAGAAACTTTATTAACAATTTTTGATAAAACACTTATACAATTTACTGTCTGTTACGGTAAGGTTGATTTTCTGAAAATTCAAGAACGTAATGAAATAATTAAAACATTACATAACAGCTCTGTTGGAGGACATAAAGGAATAAACCAAACTTACCGGAAAATTAGAGAACGGTTTTATCGGCCCAAAATGAGGAATGATATTCCTAATTATGTACGTAAATGTAGCAAGTGTCAAGAGAAAAAAATTAAACGACTAAAAACAAGAGAACCCTTGGTACTCACAGATACACCTATTGAAGCTTTCGATAAGGTTTTTATCGATACCGTTGGTAAATTAAGAATAACACCAAATGGTAATTGCTATCTGCTGACCATACAGTGTAATTTGACTAAATATATCATATTAGTCTCTGTACCAGACCTAAGATCAAGCACTCTTGCCGATGCACTTGTACAAAATCTAATCTTAGTTTATGGTGTGCCTAGAGAAATTTTATCATATAGACATGCCACATTTATGTCTTATTTATTAGAACAACTCATAAGAACCCTTAAAACCAATCATCTAACTACATCAGCATACCACCCTCAAACAAACAGATCACTAGAGCAAAGTCATCCTGCCCTAGCTGACTTCATACGAACTAACTCTGAAACATATGATGACTGGGAAAACTTAGAAAAATTGGCAGCTTTCACATATAACACAAGTGTACATGCAGCTTTAAATTTTACGCCTTATGAACTAGTATTTGGGAGAGTAGCAAGGTTGCCCTTAAAGATACTTAAAGATGAAAGATTACGAACGTACCTACTATATTTACAAGATCTTATAAGGCGACTTTAAGAAATGCAAATTGCGGTAGGACATCAACAAATAAAGATGAAAGTACAAGCAAAAACAAGATATGATAAAAAATTAAAGCCTCTAAATAGTAAACCAGAAGATAACGTTTAGGTAAAGAAAGAAGTGCGTTCCCATCAATTTGATTGCTTTTATAATGAACCCTTAAAGGTTAGAACAGTTTTAGAGAGAAATAATGTGTTACTTGAAAAAACCAATGGTAAAACCATACGCAAACATAAACATAAATTAAAACTAGTTCCCCGATAATGATATCTTGTAAGAAAAATATTCTACATATCTTCCAGAGTAAAAAAAAAACACAACGATGCAGATTATATTAGCCATCTTAATGACAATAGCGTTCGGAGGTCACGCAGATTAAAACTCTGCTAATCATGGGAACCATAGCATAGAACCACTTGAAACAAATCCTGGAATATACTACGAACGAATCGATATAACAAAAATTAAGAGAGCCGATTGGAAGATTGTGATATGGCTAGATGTTCATAAATTCATATTGAAATAAACACCTACTTAGGTATTAAACGAAACTTTTCGATATTGTATTGTACAGTTTGGTTATTCTAATTGCACTCGCTATATGGAAATGGACCAGTTGAATTTAAAAATAAAGTGTTAGACAAACCTTAAAGCAACACTATTGAACATAATAAATACTGTGGGAATTCATGCGGGAGAAAACATTATTCCACCCCCCAGCATACGAGCGAAAAGACTGACACCTTTTGGAATTATTGGGAGCATTGTTAAAGGACTTTACGGCTTAGTCACAGAAGATGATATTAACGTTATAAACACTAACATCAACAATTTGGATACCAATCAAAAAGAATATATTAAATTATATGAACAAAATAGCCATTTTTTTGCAGCCACATTCGAAGAACTATACAATACTACCAAACTCCATAAGCATATTTTAAAACAAGTTGCTGATATATTGACTTCTTGACAGGATTTTACTCTTGACGGATATCTAATTCATTTGTCAGCATAACTTAGAAGAACTGAGGCTACCCTAGATCACATTATTCGTTTCCATAAAGATCTGTTTAACATCTTGCATGATTAACAAAGAGGTCAAGCACATCCAAAGCTATTTTCTCCAAATATATAAAGAACAGTAGCCCGGGATGTAAAGAACCTTGCGGGAAATCTAGAATTTGAAGAAAATAGAACCATGGTACTATTACATTTGCCACTCGTAGATTGAACCCCGTTACAATCTTTATAGACTACATCCAGTCATGATACTTCAATCTGGACAAAATGGATCTGCCTACATAAAACCGTCGTACCCTTACTTAGCAGTAGCAGCATACCATAATTCGCATTAACGACTAAACGAAGTTACATTTAACCAATGTGATAAGACGGTATATGGTTATATATGCTCGGCTATGAAACCGCTGAAGGAACCCCATTTTATGAACGAATGTGAGATTCTTATGTTATTACGACCTGGACCAGAAGTATTTATTTACTGTGGAATTGTGTTTACGCCGAAAACCAAAGGCCGATGGATTTATTTACCAGCTGATAGTTTATGGTTATTCTCAACACCCAATGAAGAACAACTGAACATTATCTGTCCTAATAAAAGGGATCAACAAGAAAGAGTAAAAGGTATAGGTCTTCTACGAATGAATAGTGGATGTACGGAAAAACTCACAGCTTAACCTTAAGAAGTGAACATAAGATTATCACTTAAATACAATATATCTATCCGGTATAAATGAACTTAAACATAACAGTACTGCATAAACCCTCAAAAGACACTGATGACTTTCATGACGCTATAAAATTGATTTGAAAATTGAGCTTAAATGAACAAGCATGGAAAGATGAAGAATTAAATGTAAAAAGAATAATAAATCAAATGGAGAAAATACGGACCCAAAAGTTGGAGGAAAAACAAACTTTTTTTTTCTATAATAAGAAATGTCATTAAAGCTATTACTATTATGATTATAACAGCAGTACTCATCAGCAAAGCAAGAAGCTGTTTCAAGAAGATTATAAAACGTTGTGTCTCCGAAAAATTTATTAAACGTACCATCTACCCACTGAACGCAGAACCCCGAGTAACCATAAAACAAGAACCAAATGAACACAAACCAACTGAACTGTATATTGAAATTGAAGAAAAACAAAAAATACCTAAATTATCTAAAGCTAGACCTATAATAAAGACACGGAGATTATTACTCTCACGCCATACACACCAAAAACTGGAAATGGACTCATAAATCAATAGTAATTTGATACTATTTTCCTTCCAGGTAGAACAATGAACCCCGAATATGAAATAACAATAAAGACTAGAGTCAACATAAACAAACCTTTACATGAAGTTATCAAACAATTAGAAAATAACAGAAATATTAAGGAAATGCACATACGTACGAATTTACATAGTTATGAACATTAAACTACAACCGTCAAATACAATAGTGATTCATTTACTAAAGTAACTGATGAAACACTAAATACAAGAGAAAAAGTTTAAATACTTTCTTTTTTTAAGATGATATCCACTATTTGTCAAGCAGAAAATATCTCTCCACCAACATTATCAAGAAATGACAATAATACACCAAACATTGATCTAAAAAGACTTATGTGTCTTCTGCCATGGGATATAGAAGAAACCAAAAGGGAAAGAGACTTCTCTAATCATTTCTCTCAATTTGGCACCCTAGAATATTGTTATGCCGTTAGAGATCGGCAGGGAAGATTATCCCAAGGATATGTAAAATACATGGATCCTCAAAGCGCTATTTTAGCATTGCAGAACTATGAACCCAAATATCGCACGAAATACGCTGAGCCAATTAAAAGGAGTACAAAATACAAAATGAACTAAAAATTTACTCACCAATTATGTCAACAACAAGTTGAGTTAATGACCTACCACAGACATGTGATTACATGCAGAAGACAACGCTGTACACAAACTACAGAAACGAAATCAATCCTTATCAAAACCATTGATCTACGAGAAAAGATCAAAAGTAGCAAAAAATAAACCCAACAATTGAACCCTACCATTTAACTAGCCACCTTCTACGTCAAATACACATCACTTAGTTCTAAGATTTAAACTTTAAGCTTTGTAAAATCAATTTTTCCTTTCACGTATTCCTTTTTGTTAACTTCACTTTATTGTTTAATTTTATCTTTAGGATTTATATGAAGAACTTTTATTGTTAGTTACAATATATATAACTATGCATATATATACATAACTATATATACATAAGTATTGACATAAATAAACAAATAAAATAATTATAAAAATAATCATAATTAGGCTTTAAATTTAATAGCGCATGTTGTATTCTATTTTAGCTGCATGTTACTCTATTGTCAAAATTTTTTTTTTCTCCTCTTTCATCATATTAAGCATTAGCATATATTGAAACAACTTATTTAATTGTATTACAAATACGCAAATATTTCGCCATAGCATGATAAGTAATAATTGTATCTATCCATGTATTCCCTACCCATTATCTAATAGTTTTATAAACCAAATTTTATTCTCATATTTGCATTCCATACATCACTTATAAACAATAACAACACGAATTAAACTACAAGAACACCTATTTATTAACAGTATCAAGTAATGATCCTCACAACATCCATAATATTATCGCTTGCAGAATTACACACTTAATGGACAAACAAAACGCTAATATCACAGAAGCAATGGCTGATGAATCTCGCTTAGCATACTGCTGCAGGGGAATTATAGTAGGCTAATGCTAAAAAAAATTCTGGAAAACTTTGGGATAGTGAGGTCCATTGAATGGGAATCCTGTGCTATGGGGTACTCAATATACGAAGTGGCATTCCTTTCATTACGGGAGGCAGCGATAGCGGCTGATAACCTAGATGCAGCGCCAACGCTACAGGAGCTATTCGACTCATTGTCGAATGTATCGGACGAGAGGAATTGGGCAAAGTCAACGGCACCTGTCCCCTTGCCAAATAAAAGACAAGTCAAGGTCCGCAATATATCGGAAAATGGACGTTGGTTAAAATAATGACTAAAGAACCAATTGATAAGTGTTAATTGGAAACATCGCTTAAAAAATTTGGTCCGATGTTATCATTAAAAGAACTGCCATGTTTGGCCCCATACACCAGCTACGAGGCCGAATATTACCAACTATGTGATGCAGCAGTTTTTGCAGCAACCTTAAATGACACAACAACCATTGAAATAGATGACAAATCATCTTCACGAAACATCGAAGCACCAACTAAGAATGTAGAGTCAACGACAAAAGTCAAAACCCTTAAAAAAGTTAATGAAGAAGAGCTTAGTCCAATATTACGATTTGTAAGAGTAAATTGTACCGGGACTAAAATAAGCGTCATTTTAAAAAAACCTTTTAACACAAACTATGTTATTGAATTTTTCGAAAACAAATATCCAATAGAAGATATTCATTTTTTAACCAAAAAACAAACACGGACAGATATTATTCCCGTTCATATAACGTATGGATCCGCTGAGTGGGCAGAGAACATGCGCCAGGTAGTAGTGTATTGCATAACTCAGCAGCCAAAAAATGTAATCACAAAAAAACCAAAAACAGAAAGCACGATTAAAATAAATAACGATCCAAAAGACAATGACTCACTTCCACGAAAAGTTGTATCTAAGGTACCGGCCATTATGAATCCGGATGAATACACTCGGTTGTTCATGACCTTTGGTCCTTTGAGCCATTTCAACTTCTACCCATTAGATGTCATACGCAACGATAAAAGACAATTATACGTAAGCTTCGCTTCATACTGTAACGAAGAATCGATGGAAAGGGCCCTCAAAGGACTCAAAATGTATGGGGCGAATTACTCCCAAAAAGACTCGCAAGAAAGCCGTGAAATAGTAACACATTCGTCGTGTGGAAATTTAATATCCAAATGCCACCTTGAAGTGCACAGTCTTCTGTGCAAAACACAAATAAAATTAAAAAAGATCTGTCCATCATGCCAGGAAAATATCAACTTGGAAAAATACAACTGGCACTATAAACTATGCCTTGGGATTGAAGTGTCATCAAATCTCGATGCACTTAATAAACTAGTAATTACCAACACAAAATCAGGGGCCAAGGAAAAGAAGAAGACGTAATGTTCACGAGTCTATTCCTTCCCTTACTTTTAGTCCCGAATAAATAAATGTAATAATTCTGTAAATTCATACTTCATTCCATTACTATAAGGATAATAAGGATTATTTTGAAATGTTTATGTTATGTAACTGATAAATTTTTACTTATAAGATAAAAGTATGGCAAAAAAAAAAAAAAACCAAT
>NW_019379712.1:1072538-1083077 GCF_000648655.2 Copidosoma floridanum
TGTTAGGTGACGACTTGCGTAAATTAATAAATTTTTATTTTTATTCTATTTTATCCTGTTATATTTCATTCCCAATGATAAAATTTTAAGACTCTTTACAGAGTCATACTCAACGAGAGTCGTCGCCTAAGAAAGCTGACTGTGTACTTCGTGGCTCTTGGAAGTGTCAAGGGACAACTGAAGCGAGCCATAAAGCCTAAACACATGAAGTCAGCATGAACCGGCTCCATAGCAAGAAAGACGAAGTAGTTTAATCTAAAACTTTGTGCAAGGTGCATTTCTTTGCGCGGCGTTTTAGTTAGTAGCCCGGTGCCGCTCATCAAGTGCAGACGTAATAACTAATTTTATAAGATTAACCAGACGTTCCGTCTTTTTTTTTCTTTTCTGTTTTCTTTATATGTATACTAGTAATATAATATAAAGTGACATTAAACTAATTGGAAAAGGAATTTAAATTATTATAAAATAAAAAATAACAAATAAATAAATATTAAAATAAATAATTATAAATCGACGAAAAGAGAAAGTACAGGTCATCCGAATTAATAATTAGCGGAAAGAAAGGTAAAATAATCTGGATATAACATTTAACACTCTACTTCTCCCTTCCTTTTAATTTTTTTTAAACAAACAAATAGTTGAACTATCTGCTGTCCCACAGCCTATGAAGAAGTGTGAGAATGTAGTCAACAGTTTTTAGTTTTTAATTTAAAGCTAAAAACAAACTTAAATGACATTAAACGTTATTTAACAATTATAATTATCACAAACAAAATAATTATCATTATTATAATCATGACTATTATTAACATTTTTATCGTCATTATAAATCTTATTATTACTATCACTGTATTCATTCTTAACATAATTATCTTTAACATCGTCGTGATTGTGATCGTTATTTTTATCATCGTTTATAATAATATCATTATTATTATTATTGTAATGATTATAAGAATTATCATAACTATCATCAGCATTATTATCATTATAATCATAACCATTGCTACCATAACCATTGTCATCATTGCCGTCATTATCATTATCGAAATTATTATAATCATTTTTATTATCGTCACCATCACCGCTATTATCATCGTCATTATGGTCATCATCAACATTATCATTATAATCAAAATAGTCGTCATTATCATTATTAGTATTATTTTAATTATCATTATCATCAACATCATCATTATCATAACCAGCATTATTATCATTGTCATCAGTTAAGTTGTTATTATTATTATCGTTACTATTATCATTATTATAGAATCCATAATCATAATGATACTTGTTATGACTATAATAATCGTCATTCTTATCATTATTATTTAACTTATTACTATCATCATCGTCATAATCATTATTATCATTAAAATTATTATCATTACCATTATTAATATCATTATCATCATTACAATTATCAACATTATCATCAGTAGCATCGTTATTATTATCTTTATTATAACCGCTGTCACTGTCACTATAATTATTATTCTTATTGTTATTATAATCATTATAATCATCGTTATTATTATAACCATCATGAGTATCGTCATAACTATCATTATTATTATTGTTATATCTGTCATTGTCATCTATTTCGTTCTTATTATCATTATTATCATTATTAAATTAGTCGCTATAATCATTATTATCGTCATCATTATAATTTTTGTCATCTTTAATAAAATCGTCCTGATCATCGTTATTATTGTTATTAGCATTATCGTCATAATTATTATTATCATTATTATTTTCATCATTGTAATTATTATTATTATCATTATCATCATCATCATTATCATAATTATTATCACAATCGTCATCACCATCATCGTAATTCTCACTATTTTTATCATTATTATTATCGACAACTTTATCATTATTATTATTGTTATATTTATCACTATTACGATGATCATTGTCATTGTGAATAACATTATTATTATTATCATTATCATCATCATCTTGATCATTATTATCAACACCGTCATAATTTTTTTTTAACTATAGTTGGCATTATCATCATCATCATCATCATCATCATTTTCATCGTTATTATAATAATTGCTATCATTATTATCATCTGTATTATTAAGATAAACGTCGTAATCGGTATATTCGTTATAATCATCATTATTATCATTAATATTATTGTTATCATTATCATTGTCATCATTATCATAATTATCATAATAATGATTATTACTATTATCGTCATTATCGTCATTGTCATGATTATTGTCTTTATCATCATTATTACTATTACTGTCGCAATTATTTCTGTAATAATTATAATTAACGCCATTATTTTTTTATCATTGTCATTAATGTCATTATATTCATTATTAATACTGTCATAATTATTATTATTATTATCATTATTAGTTACAATATTACTATAATCAAAATTGTCTTTATATTTACTATAATAACTATCGTTATTATTATTATAATTATCATTGAATTTATCATTATCGTCATCATTATCGTCTTTAACAACATCCTTCTCATCGTCATCCCCATTTTGATTATATTTTTTATTATCATTATTATTAGAAACGTTACTATCGTTATCATCATCATTAACATTATTATTATTTTTATCATAATAATCATTATTATAATGATCATCATTATTCTTATCATAATTATTATTACCATTATCATCATTAATAATATTGTCATCATTTTCATTATAATTTTCCTTATAAACATCATTGTTGTTATCATCGTCATTTTTATCATTATTATAATCATTATCGTCATCATTATTGTCATCATTATCGTCATCATTATCATTATCGTCATTAATATAATGTTATAATCATCATCATTTTTATCATCAGCATAATCGTCATTATAACTATTGTTCTAAGTATTGTCTTTTTTATTATCTTAATTATCGTCATCCTTGCCATCTTTATTTTAATCGTCATCGACATCGTCATGACCGTTGTCATCTTTATTATTATAAATACTTATGTTATCATCATTATTACTATCGTCATTATTATCATAACTATTATCATTATCGTCATCATCATTATCGTCATTCTCATTATTTTTATAATTTTTATCATTATCGTCATCGTCATCATCGTCATTATCATTTTTTTATTATTATTATAATCGAAATTATCATATTCATAATTATTATGATCATCACCATGACCATGATTATTTTCATCATGGTCAACATTATCATCATCACCATCATCATCTTTATCATGATTATCTTGATCAACACCATTGTTATTATTATTATTGTCATACTTGTCATTATCAACCTCATCAAGACCGTCATCATCATAATTTTAATAATATTATTATAATTATCATTATCATCATCATCGGAAATATGAGAACCGTTGTGAATATTGCTATTGTGATTATTATCATAGTCATCATTATTATCGTTAGTGATATCGTAATTATCATTATTCTTATCATCGTCATCTATATCATCATTATCATCGTCATCATTATCATTGTCATTATCTTCATCATTATTATTATTATCATCATCATTATCATCATCATCATTATTGTCATCGTCATTATCATCCATACTATCATTATTATTGTCCCTTATATCATCTTAACTATCGTCATCCTCATCATCATTTACATCATCGTTATTATCATTGTTATTATAATCGTTATTATAATTACCATTATCATCATCGACATTATTAGTATCATTTTTATCATTATCATTATTATAGTAGTTATTGTCATCATAGTAATTCTCATCATGGTCATTACATCTGTATTATTATTACTATCATTATCATCATTATGATAATTGTTCTAATCATTATTATCACCATTATTATTATTATTATCATTATCACCATTATTATTATAATTATCATAATCGTCATTATCGTCATTGTCGTCGTCGTTGTCGTCGTCGTCATCATTGTCGTTATCATCATCATAATTAACAACATTATAATTATTATCATCATCATCATCATCATCATTATTATATTCATCATTATTATCATTATTATTATCATCACCACTATCATCATTATCATCATCATTATCATCATTATCATCATCATCATCATTATCTTTTTTATTATTATCATCATCATTATCATTATCATCATTATTATCATTATTANTATTATTATTATTTTTAATATTATCATAGTTATTTTCATTATTATTATTATCATTATTATCATAATCGTCACAGTTATTTTTATAATAATCATTTTTACTATCGTCATTATTATCATCGTTATAGTTATCGTCATCATTATTATCCTTACTATTGTCATCCTTATCATTATCATTATTATCACCGTTAATCTTATTGCCATTATCAGGGTCATTATCATTATTATTACTACTATTAACATGATTATTGTTATTTTTGTTTCTATCTTTATAATTATTATTATTACCATGTTTATCATTATTATTGGTATCATTGTCATCATCATCATTATCGCCATCATCAACATTGGCACCATCATCATCATTATTAATATTCCAATTATTTTCATCATTGTTTTTATCATAACTATCGTTATTATTATTATAACTATCATCAGTGTCATCATTATCATTATCGTAATTATCATTGTCAACATTATTATCTTCAACATCGTCATCTTTATTATTGTCATTATCATTAACATCGTCATCAATATTGTTATTATTATTATCAACTTAACCATTATCATAATTATCTCTATCTTTATAATTATTATTATTGCCATCTTTCTTATCATAATTATAATCATTGTTATCATTATCACTATTGTCATCATCATCGTTACCATTACCATTATTATCAATACTTTAATTGTCATCATCATGATCATTATCATAATTATCGTTATTATTCTGATTACTATCATTATCATTCTCATCATTATCATTATTGTCATTATTCTCGACATCATTATCATCATCGCCAATATTATCATTATCATTATTATCATCGCACATATCAAAATTATCAACTTTGTCTCGACTATTGTCATAAGTATCGTCATTATCCTTATCATCATAATTAATTTAATTTTTTATCATGATTATTATCATCATTATTGTTATCATCATAAGTATCGATGTCATGTCGTGTTGTTATCATCATTATTATTTTTATAATTATTATCGTTACTTTTATCATCATTATCGATACTATAATTATCAATATTATTGTCATTATCATATTCATCGTCATCATTATTATTACTTTCTCTTTTAAATCCGCACTGCCTGTCAAATAAGTTTCCTGCGTTTTGTATGACCTGTAGAAGACGGGCCTAAAGCACCTTTTCGTATAACTTTTCATGCGTATCCAGCATGCTTAACGGCCTGAAAGACGATAAAGAGTTATGCACCTCTTTGCCTTTATTAATGAGTACCAGCCACGCATTTTTCCAGGGGGCTTAGGACAAGCCCACCCACAAACATGCATTTCATAGGTTTAAGAGCATCTGTGGGTGTTTTGCTAACACTGTCTTAAGCACTTCTTTTGGTATACCATCTGGTCTAGGAGCTTTCTTAATTTAAAGCAACTCGGCTGTTAGCTCTTGCTTCTTTTGGGTATATAAAGGTACATTTCTTATAAGCTTTAAGTCTGCTTGATCCTCGAGTTCTGGATGCGTCAAAAATAGCTTACTCACTGTATGTCTCATGCTATCCACGTCTTAGCTTGCAGTTGGTGCAAGTCTTCAGTTTTTCTATTACTATTTGGTATGATCTGCCCCAGGGGTTGTTATTTACTTCCTGGCACAAAGTTTGCCAGCACTGCTTCTTGCTGTTTCCAACAGCAGCTCGCATCGTCTTTCTTGCAAGTTTATTCTCGAAGTACCTTTGTCTGGCCTCTGGTCCGTTTCTGGCCTTTTGATAGAGGCGTCTGTGTTTAAGACATTGGTGCCTAATTTAAAATAAACAATTTTCTTGTTCCACCAATAAGTTAACTTTTTCCGTCCCACCTTTTTTTCTGGGCATGGAGGCCTCGCATGCGGTTTTTAGGAGTTGCATGGTTGCCTCAGTGAGCTCCTGTACCCATTTTGCTGTGTTAAGGTTTTATTCATCGTTTTGGATAGCAGCGATGCCATCTTAACTTTTTCCGCTAGTCATTCTGTGTCCAGCTTCTTAAAACTCCGTCCTGTTTTGCGTGATATGCCTCTTTTTTCTATTGTATGGGTCATTTCGAAGACGATATATTGGTGATTACTGCCATTTTTGTCCTTGATTACCTGCCATTTCTCCACTCTTGGCACAAGGCTTTCCAGAGCTAGTGTAATGTCTGGTATTAATTCGCCCAATCCTGGCCTTCGGATAGTCGTGATCCTCCCTTCGTTTACATTGACCAGTCCTACCCTTGCCACCATATCTAGGACTGCCCGGCGCTTAAAGTTCGTTGCAGGCATTCCCTTTTTACTGCTTCTGCATTGAAGTCTTCAGCGACCAATAGGTCGCCTTTCATGCCATCTCTGATGGTATCGTAGAGGTAATTTATTCTTCTTCTGCATTCCTCGATACTAGTGTTTGGTAATAAGTAGCAGCTGACATACGTAATGCCGCTACTTTTTAACCAGACAAAATGTCTTTCTGATTCGCTTCTATCTTGGCCAATTTAGTCTGGTCTAGGAACTGAAATGACCAACATATGTGTTGCGTTGCTAAGCCACTCATGCGACTTAAAGTTCCTGTACTGCTCGCTCATGAGCGCTACGTCTACCCTTCTTTCACATAATACTTGTGGCAGAAGGGCATTCGCGTCAATTGCCCCGTTCATGTTTTCTTGGAGAACTCTGGGTATTATGTCGGGATTCTTTTTCTTCTGTCCAGCACCTGTCCAAGGATCCTGCATGCTCCAGATCCAGGCACATGATTAGTGCTTTCTCCTTTATGCATGAATTTACTGCATAGGACACATCGTGGTTTGGCTTTGTAGTCGTTAGCTCCGTGTTTATTTTTCTCGCATCCCCAGCAGAGGCTTGATTGGTCCAGGCCTCTACAGTCGTATCTTGTGTACCCATATCCCAGGTACCTGTAGCATCGCTGGACGATAATCCTGTGCCTTAGTCGGCACCTGATCCAACCCACCGCTATCGTTTCTTCCCTCAAAAGGGATAAAGCGCCAGCCTCGTCCATTTTGGCCACCCCATTTTTTTCCGCCATCGGTTTTGCGGTAGCATAGCCACTTTCATTTTACTTGGGTCTTCTCTGGTCTTAGCAGACTCTTGGATGGCTGCTAAAACTTCCTCTTTATCGGCGACTGCCTCTAAGTCTAATACCTCCAAGATAATTCTCGGTTTCCTTGTTTGGACCTTTCCTGCGGTAATGATAGCCAGGGCGATAGCCTGCGTCAGCTTTTTCTCGCCTTTGGTGCTTTTGGTGAGCTCCACTAGAATGAAAATAGCCTTTGTGCTGCGCATTCTGGTAACTTTCACGCCACAGTCTCTCGGGTTGACCACGTTACGGAATACTCCCAATATTTTCGCCTATGACATTTCTTCTGCTGGTATCCCGAGGATGGCCTCGTTTCTTTCCTTTGCCAGTCTTCGCTTCTTTATTTGATTTTCTCGCTTACCTTTGTTCGGATTTGGTGTGCTACCTCTTGGCTTCTTTCTAGCAGCCACTTGCTCCTTGCGGTTTTCAAGTGCCTGCTTTTTTTCGCTTACGACGTTTCTCCACAGTTCGTCGTCGTCGTCGTCATTATGTTTTTTTTTGATACGCTTTAATCTTTGGTAGCACCATCGTCTCTACCTCTCTTTTTTGGAGGCTGTCTAATTACACGATCTGGCAGAGATTTTCTCAACACTAACATTTACCCCACAGTCTTCTGGCAGCAGCTTTTAAGGTCCTTTAGGCTCCCACAGATTTTTTCCAGGTAATCTCAGCATTCTTTGACTGTGCTGCTGACGTTTGACTGCCTGTCAATTGCTTTTTTAGTACTTTGTAGGACGTCTGTCATCCTATCTAGTACTTTTTCCTCCTTGTTCTCTGTGTCTTTTAAGGTTTTTTGTAGGTGAGCGACTACTGTTGATTCAACCAGTACCAGCTGATGTTCATTCTGACTATTCTGGTCTATATTATGTGGTTTGTTGATTCAATCGTTTAACCAACCACCAGTTGTCATTTACTTTTAAATGTTAGAAAGCATAGCACTTTCGTGCTGGATGCCTTGTGGCCTCTTCCAGAGTCCGTGAGGCCAACGCTTGTCACTCGGGTTTTTACCAGGTTGGAAGTGGTGGCGAATTTTCTCTGAGAGGTTACCGCCTACGGTACGTTTTTTTCATTAGCGTCACCAATGTTTGGTTTCATTCGGGAGCCAACCCTAAATTTTTGAACAAGGTTTTTTTTTCGGCGTTTTGGTCCACAAGAACTATTTTATTTCGTTGCAACCTCTTGTGGGTACAAGCTCCAACCGCTTCAGAGCCTCGAAGCCATACGCCCACGGAAAGCTTGCCTCCGTCCTCCACCCAGAGAGTACGCGCCCTATAGGCTGACTACCTTAGCGCGGGGATTATTATTATTATTATCATCACTGCTATTATCACTTTTATTTTTATTATCATCGTTGTTATAATTTTTAATATTATCACATTTATAACAACGCATTTATAAAATCACATTTTTACCATTATCACTATTGATGTCATTTTCATCGTCATCGATAATTTTTAACTATAATTTTTGTTATTATCTTTGTTTTTATCGTCTTTATTATCATCTTTACTTATACCATTATTAGTACCCATATTATTACTATTGTTAATAAAGTCATTCTTATTGTCATTATTATTAGTTGTATTATCACTATTATTATCATCCTCAGTATCATCATCATTATTATAAGCATCATTATCATTACCATGATTATTATGATTACCGTCATTATTATCACCGTTATTATTACTATTGTTACTATAATCATTATCAATTTTAATATGGTCATCATTCTTTATTATGTTAATAATAATTATCATGATTATTATCATAATAGTCATCATCGTTATTTTTATTATTATTTTTTTTATCATTATCATAGTAATCATCATAAACTTTAAATTTTTTCTTTTCTTTTCTGTATCATCCCTATTGTGCTCATCATTATTATTATTATTTATCCAATGAGAAGTATCAATGTGATCTTAACTATCATAACTGTCTATATTATCATTATTATTTACATATAACAATCATAAATATTACAACTATTTAACCAACATTATTATGAGTATTATTATTTCTTGTTTAGTTACTTATCCCATTTAAAATATATTTAGTAATATCACAGCAGTTTAAAACCATAATTTTTTTTTCCGAGTTCGTCTAGAAGGCCTTTATGCACGATAGAAGGGTGTACAAACCCTTCCCTGTGTAGGATTCGTTATGACCATACCCACTAAACTGGCAAGACCTTTCTTCTGAACCACCCGGCTCGGAATCTGCTCTCACATTCACACTTCAAGCCGGGGCCACGGACGCTCAACCTCTGGTTCGGGCTTCCTTCAGTGTTTCGTCACTAACTTGTCTTGTAACTTTCGTGTCTTCTAGGATATTTTCTAGCTTACGTTATGCATTCAAGCTGCTCTTCTCTGTTTACTTGGAGGAATGGAGCAGAATAATAAGCGGATGCTCCCCAGTGCGAGCCCAAGCCTGGCTACCCCCAACAAAGGCGCAAAAAGCGCACCCACTGCAGAGCCCAAGGATCGGAGACCTGGGCCACTAAAGTACAGAGAAGTACACCACCCCCCCTGAACCCTTCAGTTGACGCAGCAAAAACACCACCCCACACCCCACGATGGCATCAGATCCACGCTCGCACTGCCTCCACTCAGTCATCAAAAAATCATCCTTTTTTTTCGACCGGAGAACTGTATGCATGTATTGGGCTACTGCAGTATACCTTTCTTCGTTGAGAACAATTTTATTTATGACCTTGTCGCGAATAAAAGTTCCAATCCCTTACTGTAGCACGTTTCGTTCGGCTTTCCTCTTGATGCAGTCAAAGAACAAATGTTCTGCGTCATCTTTGTCGAAGCCGCAGTACTTGCAAGCATCTGTCTGTGTTTTCCGTATCTTGTTGAGGTACGAGCGGAAATACCCGTAATTTAAAAGAAATTGAGTAAGGTAGTAATCTACTCCCCCCTGTTTTCGCTCACTCCATTCCTTGACATTTTTTATCAGGCATGCCATCCATCTATCTCTAGCTCTCTCTTGCCATCTATGTTGCCAGCTTTAATATTTAAATTATTAACATTTTTACTGTCATTATCATTCTCATTATCATTATCGTTATAATCGTCCATATCTATTTTTCTTTTATTTTTGTTTTTGTTTGAAATGGCTTTATTGACTCCACTATTATAGTTATTGGGAGTATTAGTCATAATAGCCTATTTTTTCTGTATTATTATGATTTTTACTAGGATTATTATTTTTCATAAAAATTTTATTATTTATATTGTTGTTTTGCTTTTGCTATTATAGTTGTTTTTTTTTTTATAAAGTTTTTTGTTATATTTACTATTACGGTACTCTTTA
>NW_019379712.1:1083305-1096394 GCF_000648655.2 Copidosoma floridanum
TGGTCAGGCATCACCAGTTTGCTATCTCTATGAATTTTATATTTGTCTCCATTATTATTATTTTAAATATTGTTGTTGAATTTTTTTCAGTATTTGTATCTTAGTTATTTTTGTTTTCATGTTAATGTTATCCAGACAATTATTGTCATTATTAAATATTCTTCGAATATATACCTTTTTTTAAAAGGTATTTCATTACAATTGTTGTAGTTACAATTTTTTTTAATGTAACTAAATTTTCTTATAGTTTTCATGATTAACTTTTTTCATGATCGTTATTAATGTTAATATTACCATTATTATAATTTTTTGTATCGTTATCATGTTACTAGTTGTTTTTTTTTAGTGTATGCGTTACAAGCTTTTTTTATGTTGTATTAATGGGGTCACTTCTCTTATTTACTCATCATCACGAACGTTACTATAATACTTATTTTCAACATTCTGATAACTATTACGATATCTTTATATTAATTATTGATTCTATTCTTGTAAAAATTGTTATTTTCATCATTGTTATTATTACAGTTATTATTATAACTATTATTATTGTAATTCTTTTACTATTTTTAATGTATAAAGAGTTCTTTGTTACTGAAAATCATGTTGACTTTGGTTATTAGTATTCATTGTCATCAGTTGTAATTATGAGAATATGGCTTTTAAATGAATTCAAAGTCATTAAGCGTACTGTTAGATGTAGTAGATTATAGGAAGTAAAAAGCTCTTTTTAGCGATAGCCATAGAGGTTCTCTATTAATGTTCTTTTTCACTATTACGTTTGAAGAAGTGCCAACTTGGTACGTAGTGGACTTGCAAAATTTTTTAAATCGGTCTTTTGTCTTAAGACTCACTTCTAAATTTAAACTGTAGACAAGGATGAAAGAATATTGACAATAAAGGGTGCCTTTCATTTAAGTATTGTCTTTGTCATCATTCTACTTATGTTTGTAATCGTTGGATTATATTTTTTTAGTGGGTCCATTAACGAATGTTGCTTCTCCTCCCGGATGACTTTAGTATTTTACTGCAGTTTGGTTCTGTTTAGTATTTTACTATTGTTTTTCAAAACTCTGTTGGTGCTTTGCAAGTGCATTATTTTTAACATGCTTTAAAGCTTACCTAAACGCGGAGCAGTTACCACTACTTGCTATGTTATTGGGTTTCGCTTCTTAATATAGATATTTGACCTTCTCTTACCTATTTTTAGGATTATCCCAGCTGCTGCTAGCTCCTGTAACATTTAAAATTCTTGAAACGTTCTTCTACTTACCAGTTGGTAAGGCTTTTTTGAGCTGCTGATAACTTTTTTCTTATAGGGATCAATTTTTTTAGAATTAACTTAAAATACCGTTTTTCCTTTTGTTTTTGCTCTCAGCAGCGTTACTGTATTTTTTCTACAATGAGTATCTAAAAATCTTATTGAGCATTTCTTTATCGTTCTCTTTTTTAACGTTCTGCATTTCAAGCCTGACCAGTTTTCTATTATTTTTCTCAGTTACAAGCCTTTACTAATCTTTCATCTAGTTTTTGCTTATTTACAACTTTTCTTATCTTAAAAATAAAATAATCGAGTTTTGTCGTTCTGACTTATTTAACATTATTTTTAACCTTTCATTTTAAAGTGTAACTGAATCATCTGAGTAACCTTAGCCAAGTTCTATCCAATTGTGACTTCTACGAGAAATTTCTCTTTTTTTTTTGGCACTTTCTTGTTCTCTACAATTATCACAATCAACGAGAGTCCTAAATTTAGGCTTCTTGTTCTCTCTGTCCTTATTGTCTTGTATTAAAAAAAAGTCAGGGTACTTCTTAAAAGCTACAAAATTCCTGCTTTACCTACCTAACTTTAAAGTTTTACAAATCTCAGTTAAATTAAGCGTGCGATTCTTACCTTTTTAATTAACACGTTGGCCTTCAAAGGTTATAACCAGCTTGATCAGAATGGTTTTTGATTTTTTATATTTTTATTTAAGAAATATCCTTAAACTTATACAAGAAGGTTGAAGTTTAACGAATTTCTTACATTTCGTAAAGACATTATTATTCTTTTGTACGTTATCAGTGGTATTTACACTAGATTTCCGACTCCCTTTTGAAATTCTGGGAAAACAGAGCCTACCATTGTCCATTAAGCAGTTAGATTTAATACAGTGTTACTTAAAACTTCTAGATCCATCTCAGTGTTGTTACTTAAATAGCTGGCAGTGGATAGGATCCTCTTTTATGCTTTTTAATGGCTTCTTTAGCTGAGAATTAAAGTTCTTTTGGCTTTAAATCTGACTCTACGTTTTTTAGAATCTTAGAAAAACTCTTTTATTTTGTGACCTTGATAAAATTCTCTCTTCCTTTTCTTAGAATTTTCGGTTTTTTGCTTTTACTGCCGTCTACTGTTACCGAGGAAGTATACTTTTGGTTGTCCCTGGCTTTTTTTCATTTTTTATAAGTAAATATAAGATCTCCTTTGGATATTTTAGTGTGGAAAGTGTCCAAAACATTTGTAATTCACTGAAATTCTATAATAAACTTATAAATGTTTACAGTAATGACGTTTATTGTCATGACAAATAATAAAGTAATGTTAAGTTTATATAAATAAGCTTATATAACAACGAACTGTTGTTGCACTGAGCTGTTAAAATTGTCAAAATAAACGTTACTAAGATAAATGTTTATAATTCGAATCGAAAACTTAAGTCAACTGTCAATATTTTAGACGCACCATACTGGATCTGAGTGACTTTTCTTCCACTTGTCTAGCTTGTAATTATATACGATTTCTGTATTACGTCTATTCTAGTCATAAAATTTTTTTATTTATTAATGTGTTATCAGCTTGCTCCAAAATGTTGTGCATAACCTTTTTTTGTAACCATATGGCTGTCTTTGAACTTATACAGTAGGCTTTGAACTCTTTAAACGACTTTTGGGATAAGCATCGCTGCTTTGGTGTACGTAAATGTTGCCACTTTATTCATGTTTTCCATTATTAGTTTAAACTCTGAGTACTTAAGGTTTTTTTTTTCACTCAACACTTACCTTTTATTTTCTTGGTGTATTTCAAATTTATCTCGAAGATCCTAAAAAAATTGACATTGCTTACGTGAATCACTCCAATTCTATTGCTTAGCAGCCCGTAAAGTTCATGGCTTGACAAGAACGTAAAGCCTTTTGCAAGTGTCTTTTATCCAAGATTATTTTTTTTGCCGTTTAGGCTGACCCCTTTCTTAGTGTAATTACATGATAATGAGGCCTGTTTTTCAGCTGGCACAGTTTTTGTTACTAAGATTTGTTATGCCCTTTGCACAAAATTTTTTCATGTATTACTCCTTTTTTTCGTTTGTTTTTGTGACATTTTGTGTTGTACGCTTTTTAGTAAAATACAACACTGCCCTTATTTGTTCGAGGCAAAAACTGAAATAGGTGGAAAATTGCGGCCTATCTGTTACCATAAAGGTTACCTCTCATGCAGGCTGGTCAGGCATCACCAGTTTCGCTTTATTTCACTATTAAAGAATACCTTGGTATTGTGCGTAAACTTTGTGAATCGAAAGTTGTTATAAAGTCTGTGGTAGTGTAAGACGAGTATGTTAGAGGATGGCCAGTTGGACGATATCTCCAGTTAGTCCCAGGCTTAGGCATCTCTAGCTGGTACACTAGCATAAAACCTTTTTAGAAAATCCAAACCAGCATTATTAGGCTAAACACATTCCTTTATAAGCAAAAAAACCGTTGTATTAAATATGGTTATGTAGTATGACCCAGATTCTGTTAGCTGGCTTGACTGTTTAAGTAAAACCCCTGAGCTGCTAAGGAATGATGCACAAGGCTAACCCCAGAGAATAACTTATAAGTAAACCTATGCAAATAGAGTTAAAGAGTAATCAATTTTTTTTAAAACATGTTGTAATGGTACTTTTCTGTATGCATAACGGGAAGGTATGATCCTTAGTTTAATGTCTCTTACCCGATAAACGTTGCAAGCACTATTATCTTCGTAAAGTCATGTATACTATAGAGACGAGAAATTATTATTCTTATTTTAATAATTCTTATAATAATAGTTCTTATGATTTTCATTGTAATGTTATAAAGTGTTATTAATAAAAAAATGATTCTTATCATAACCTAACATAAGACTTCTTATGCCTACCATTAACTCGTTATTATTCAAATTATTAGTATTCTCTTTATGGTAATTATTAGTATCAGTATTACTATAATTACTTTTGACTTTTAACTTGGACTAATTCAGAATATCTGTACGTATAACAAAAAAAAGTATGAATTTCTCTTTAGGATCCACAATCTGTTGAAAACTGTTTTCTGCTACAATATTCAAAGTATTGCAGACTACATAATAATTTATCTTGAAAAATTTATTTTCAACGACACTTGGCTCAGAATTCACTTCCATGTTAAGATTTTTATCTAGGGCAATAGAGAAAAAATGGTTGACGCTGATATTAGTGTTCTGCTTTTACTTACAAAGACTCTATTTGTGACTGGTTGGTGATTTGTTTTTGGCCTTTCTTGAAGTCTTTCTGAATACTAGAAGCGAAACATTTATCTTCATCTTTACAATCTTTCTTACAGTCATGACAGCTGTTATATATATTTTATAATGCCAACATCGATCTTTTTCGATTTAATGCGCACTTTTTTTGGTGACTTTGTGTTTGTTTCAAACAGTTAAAAATTTTTTTTGTGTGATAATCATTTACAAATCTTGCTCAGCTTGAGTTTGAAGTTTTTTGTATTTGTGACTAAATGAATGTACTGTTTTAAGCATAGCGCTTTTCGTATCATTTTTCACTAATTCTAGGTCTTTAACTGTCTTCGCTAGATTATTACCTAGAGTTTGTCTATCTTCAACTACTCCCACCTTAAGACTTTTTTTTTACAAGTGATATTTTTACTATCATGTCAGCTTTTTCTAGCCTGAAATTTGACCTTATCTTTTTGAGGACATCAGCTAAGCTGAACCTTTTAACAACCTCAGAAAACAATTCCTTGTTTTCTTTCTGGCATTATATTATTTCTTACTCTCACTGCAAACCGATTTAATATTATACATGGTCTCTTAGTTGGACCTAACCTAGTTTATCGTCTTTCAAAAGTTAGATTCTAGGTTTGTTGTTTCAGAGCTTTAGTTATCCTATTGTGCTTAACTAAAACTTTTCGGTATGTTACGTAAATCCTCGGCATAAGATAACTTTAAGTGTATTTCAGGAGGTCTTCATTTTTTTGTCATTTTACGGCTGCTCTCTAAGCTGTTCGGTCTGGTGAAAGCCATTTAAGTGACTTTTCTTATTACTGTTGCTTTAGAACGCATTTAATCTCTGCTGTTTCAACCATGCCTCTAACTATTAATTCAAGTTTTTTTAATAATAGAGACCATTTTTCTATCTTAAGAATTCAGAAAAAGCTAGTATATTTTTGAGTCTCTCTTGGCATTATTGCTAAAGACAATAAAAAATTTAATTACTAAAATAATCTGTTTTCAATAAATAAAACCCTTAAAAAACAGATGTGTAAAGTGAATTTTTTTATTTAAATAAAAGATTGTTGACTTTGAATCTCTTAAGAAGGCCTCTTTAGAATATATTAACAGCCTTTCCCATGTAGCCTACTTAAACACTCCTTACAGTTTATAATCTGCTTTTGAACTTTAACTTATATATTACTTAAAACTTACAATTGAATGTCAAGTGTTAATTTTAGAGAGTATTTAGGGCACCTACACAGGCATGGCTATTAATATATTCTAAAGAAGCCTCTTTGAGAAACAAAACGTTCAAAATTTTGTATAAAAATAACGATATTTACTCTACACATAGCTTTTGAATTGTTTTATTTATTAAAGATACGTACGCAAAGTAAAAGAAGAAAGTAAGAAGAATAATAAAATGAATTCTTTGTTCAACTAAGGAATTAGTATTTATTAGCAGTGCAGCTTTTCTATGTGTCACTAAATCTTTATTTATTTTCAACTAATATGTAACTTTTGAAGTAAATAACTAGAACAGTACATTACAATTCTAGTGCGCAAGAAAAGCCATTAACTCACGTGTGTCAGTTCACACACGAGCGCTAGCGAGTGTACAAAGACACGCGTGTGTCAATCACCTTACCTCTAGCAAGTGTGGTGTATACAACTTTTCGACACGTCATGCGCGGGGAATGTGATTATGAGGCATCTAATGGGGCTTTGCAAAGATCTCGACGTACACACGCACTCGCACGAATACACAGCACAAGTTGTGAGTCCCATGTGTAAATCGAGGTCCTTAGAGCCACAACAGATGGCTCATAATTTAGGTCCTTGCGCATGGCATGTCAAAAAGCTGTTTATATAAATTTTTATTTTATTTTTCTCAATTTTCCAAAATTCTTATTATACTGTAGAAATATATATGAATTGATTTTTATTGCGTTTTGTTCTTTCTTTATGTTACCCATTATCATTTATGGGGTTTTTTGACTATAGAACGTTTGTCACAGTTAAAAAGCAAAAGCCTAGAGAGATAAAAGGAGTCCAAATATATGGAACAATGCTGGCAATAATTTTTCTCATATAAATGTACTTTTATACACGCTTTTATGCATGCTTTTTTGACCCTTTTCATCGTGTGTATTAAAACAAACCACTGCTTAATCTGTTTAAACATTAAATAGGTTAATCAAGAAAAACTTGTTCTTCTTTTTTTTTAAATTTGTAGGTTATTCATCTAAATTCAAACACGGTTTTCCCATAGAATGATCTACAATAATGCTTACACTACTACTTTTGTTTGCATGAATATGATTTTTATTCACGTTAATATTATTTTTTAAATAGATATTATCTATTTAAACTTTACTAAGAAAAGCAGTAATAACTGTTGATAATATAACCTGTGTTTAAATAATGTCATGCGAACGTGAGTAATAATTGAAAGAAACTGCTAATCATACTTCCTTTTTTTAAATCATTAGGATTATAAAACGCACTGTTTATCATATGATCCAGCCAGGTGATAACAGATATTAATCTTTCTGAGTTAATAAAACAAATTTACTAAATTACTTTAAGTTGGTAGGAAAACATTTTAAAGTTATCAGAAAATTTAATGAAAGTGCACAGTCGTATACAATAACCAGCCTGCATATTGTTTCTATTATGATTGGTCAAAATGTATTGTTAAATTGTTTAGTTTTTAAGATTAAAAGTATTGATTTAAACCGGAACATATTATCTTTTAGGGAAACCACTTTCAACGACAATTCTATTACTTTCGTACAAAATTTTGTTCTAAAAGAAGTTTATTCAAGTTGTCACTTATATGATATCATACAAATATAACTTTATACTTAAGTACCTTAACACTCACTATTTATTTGCTTTTTAAATAAACATACATCTTTCTTTTTTGCCAACCTTAAAAAAAAATTTGTATTTAATAGTACGCACAATGCCATAACAGAAACACTACTCAATAATAACTGACTTGGTCTTCTCAATGACTTTTTTTTCGTGTTTCTGCAACTATCTTACTTTCAAGTCTAGATCGTTGTGCACATTGTAAAATTCTTTGATGTAAATTTAAAGTCTTTTTTTAACATCATCTTAAAAAATAGCTTATCAGCTGATAAACTACTGTGTGAGGAGAAACTCTTTCTGGAAGACTCAAAAGATTTTTTTTTTAGTTAATAAGATAGTTTCAGTAACATGAATACAAGTCAGTTATTATTAAGTAGACCCTGCCTGTCATAGCAGTAGCCAATATCATTTTCAGCAAGATCTGTACAAGGCCTCATCTTCACTAACATAGTGTATATACTGCAAAACATTTACCAAAAGACTTGAGAAACTTGGTACCTAATTAAGTTAGTATAGCTCCACCAGAAAAAATAAGGGTATCAATATCAATCGTAATAACTGTAAAATAGATTAATTCCTTATACTTTATCTATTTCTTTTACAAATGTCACCATTGCAAATCATATAGTTAATAATTTTACTATAACAAGTCACAACATTTTCATACCATGGATGCAACGTACTTTTTTGCCCTAGGACACATAGTATACCTACGGGCACAAAGTATGATCTTTTACCCTTAGAAAAAAAGCGATGATCAGGCCTTGAGCACAAGCATAAAAAATCTCTTGGGGCGAGATTTTCTCACTTGGCATTCATGGTTATAAATAATTATAAAAATGCCTTAACAATTTTTAGTCCATTTACAAAAAAAAGAATATTCGAAAATTCCTTAAGCTGTTTTAATTGATTGCACGAAGTAATAAGCAAACTGGATAAGTAGATATATTCTATAACAGAATAGAGAGTTTAGTCTACTATATGATCTGCAAGAAATTAAGGTGGCTCATAACCTTTGTAAAAGTTGAATCGTTGCACCTTAATTAAAATCTATGGTCATGTATCACTCAACGGATGGACAGTTAAAAATTCAGAGTAAGTTGCCGATGAAAATCGAAAAAAAAATATATATTCAAAATTAGAAGTTTTAATGTAAGTCTAATGAGGCAGTTTGATTTTTTTACCAAAAGTATTAGCTTTTTCCAGCTAAAAGTTGAGCCACATGCTGCAAAAACTAAGAACAGGTTGTTTAAACAATTTTTGTTTCTCATAAAATCGTAGAATTTCAAGGTTGCCAAGCGAAAAAAATATATACGACGTGTTGAAAGTCTAAAACTGAAGGTGAGCCTCAGAACGTTATCAAGCGAATTCGTATTTATAAGTATACATATTGAGCCTACTACTTAATGTTTTCAGTTGTAACGGTCTAATTTACACAAACTGATAGTACAAAGATAATGAGCCACCTTATTCTAGGTCAACTGTCACGTAGCAGAACGATTTTGCCATTATGTAGGTCAAAATTCTAATTCCCAAACTTATAAAGATCACTTAGTTTTTATGGGTTGGAGAAACAAGGAAATCTTTTAATAGTAAGGGATCATTCTATTGAACTTCTGTTTTATTTGGCTGCTGTGAGTCCTTTCGTAGGCTCGTAAAACAAAATGTGTTAAAAATGTTATTCCCATCATGATCAGTGTTACTTATTGGTTTTGAATGTATGTATTTCAGATAAAAATGAATTATTGCATCGTTCAGGTAAAAATTTTTTTTAAGGCAGCTTAAGTTTACAGCGTTAATGGTTATACCTTTTCGAGATGGTGGAGTAGGGTGGATTAAAATCCTGCTTTAAAAAAGATACGATTAATTTAAAATAACACATTATTACTTTCACCTAACAAAAAAGTTTGTACTATCACTCATACGTGGCTGTTTTTCACAATTATTTCTAATGCTTTCAATCTTTGTATCATCAGGTCCAATTTCTCTGATTCAAGGTTAACAGCCTTACGCTCTTTTATTTATAATACTGATCATAAATTTCAGATATCATATAATTTTTTATATAAATAACAATTGGGTAAACGATTAATGGCTCATTAACAAAAAGTTAGAAACACATTCGATTACTATTAGAAAAATATGTTTTAATTTATGATGCGCTTACAGCAATGTGACTTTTAAAGAAGATTTGCTGCATTTTTTTTTATTTTAAATTCCATACAGCTACAATATCTGGCACTATGTTAAGGGTTGTTCTGTAGTAAGACATATGAATTACTTTAAAATCGTAACGTTAATAAAAAAGCCTTGTATAAATTGTTCTAAAACAATTTTGTCAACATTACTCCTTTCGTTTTTTCTCATATTTTACAGATATTTTTTGAAAACTTGTGCTCTAAAAGGCTCTGTTATGCTGTGTTACTGTGCATTAATTGACTATTGTTATTGGCATAGTGAAAAACCACCTCAGATTCAATTGTGACATCAATCACATACACAGCAAAGGGGCCCTCATTTGACATGGCTTCCAGAGGTGCGAGCAAAGTGAGTCAAGGTTGAGTCTGGAAATCGTGATCATGTATTACCAAGCTTCCTAGTACAAAAACCGCAGCCAAAACCACTGTGCTACTGTGGCCAATAAACGTAACTGTAGTGTAATTGAAGCAGACAGAGTATAATCCTTTCACAAATACATACGCTTAAGCTAATTTATTTCACTATTGTACAAGCTTAAGAGCCTTAACATCAATAACAAATATTAAAAAGTTCCAAAAACTCAAAATTAAATAATGACATCTTTAATTAGATATTACTTACCTGATGGTGTGTTTTGATATGTGCAGTGGCCTACGGCTTATTAATGTAGAATAAGTTGATGTTTTTGATAGTATTTCTAAAGCGTTGAGGAATTCATCTGACGTAAAGTCAAAGTTAATTCTTAGTTTACATAAATACATCAAACATTCAATATTACCTTTTTAATGTAGATAACCGGAGTTAACATATCATTGTAGAATGGAAAAAAACTACTAAAAAATTTTTTTGGTAACCGACAAATGTATACAGGTTATTTTACTAAAACTGTTGTATTATAAGGACATTTATTACACATAGCGATTAGAGTACAATCTTCCTGAAATTTCAACAGGACATTCTTAATGATATAAGAAAGTCACAAGTTAAATTTAAGACCGTTCCGCAACACTGATTTTTTAGATATTAATTGTCGAAAAAATCTAAAGTTAACACGTCACCTCATAAAAAAGTCACATGAAAAAAGAATCCATGGGAAAATGGTTAGTCAAATCTATCCCATTTTTTCGCATGATGCAATATCATTATACTGATAATATACTTAATTTTCCGAGGAATTGACAATTTACATTATTAGACGGCTATACATAGGTATACAACTGCATGCAAAACGATTGCCACATACTCGCTCCTCCCACACTGCACTCTCCACATTTTCCCTCTAACTGTAATGAACGTATTTAAACACGTTCTTTGAGCCAATATTTAAAAACTGATATCTCTCTTTTGCATAAGGATAAAAAGCTAAAATTTAACCGAGTAATAGCTTAAGTAGTCTTCAACGACCACACCACATTTAAGCAAGATTTAATCAATAGTTTTTGCAAACCACAGCTAAATACGAAAAAAGTTACTTTTGCAAAACTTCCTAAAAAAAGTTGTTTACAACGTTAGATGCAATTTTTTGCTGGATCATATTTTGAAGCACTTACTTTAGAACTTACAAAGTATCAAATTTTTTTTTACAATGTGAAAAATGGTTATTCGTTTTCAAGATATCGTTATTCTTGACAGCACTTGCAGCATACACATACTCGGTCAATTACACTGATGTCAAATTTCAGAGAGCGGACGTGGCTTATACATCAGCGGCTATGGCGGCTCATTGATCCTTACGCGTCGTACCACTGCAGTGTAGAATATTGAAAAAAACTAGAGCCGTAGATTTTCAAATAATACAAACAAAAACAGGAAAAAAATACTCAGCAGTATGTCTGCTGTAACATTCCACTGCTACATTTTTATTTTTTCTGAATCTACAACCCTTAAAAACCATCCCTACCAAACCACAAGCAGCCCAACCAAACTAACCCGAGAAAGAGACAAATAACAATCTTATTTTTTTTAGAAAAGCAAATTGTGCACCACAAGTGGGATAACCTAGCCATCACTTAAACACAATAAGCTAACCTACCTATTACAATGCTTAGAATCTACTCCTGCCAAATCACAAGCATTCAAACCAATCTGATTCTGGAAACAGAGCGTTGAGGCATTTATTTTTCTTTAAAAAATTATGTTTTGTACAAAAAGCAGGCTTACCCAATCATATCAAACTCATTTAGCTTATTCTAATCACCTCCAACTATTAAAAACCACCCTTACTAAACCACAAGCAGCCCAAGGAAATATGGAGAAATGCTTTTCGTAGAAAAGACATTTGAAAGACCAAATATGACAATTTTTTACTAAAAAAGATCACAGAATTTCACAAGTTGAGGAAGGATAATTTAGGGTTAACGAGTTGGGATGGGTAGGTAGGCTAGTGTGTTAAAATGGGATGAATAAAAGACGTATAAACCTTTAAACACCTTAATTTCGAGGTCGGATAGTCAAGGTAGCTTGTGGCTTGGTAAGGGTGGATTTTAAGGGTTGAAGTTGAATAGGTTAGCTTGCTGTAAATTAAGAGTAGGTAGTTTAGCCTATTTGTGGTGTGGAATTGGGTTTAAAAAAAAAATAACATTGACAGCTTCCTTTTTCCTAGGTCAGTTTATTTGGGGTGCTTGTCGGTTGGTAGGGGTGGTTTAATGGGATTGGAGGTAGCTAGAATAGGCTGAATGTATTTGATACAGGTGAGTTAGCTAGCTGATTGCTTATAACATAAGTTTCTTCAGAAAAATAAACGCTTTAATACTCTGTTTCCAGGGTCAGGTTAGTTGGGATGCTTGTGGTTTCGGAGGGGTGGTTTTTAAGGATTTTAATGGGTAAATTATCTCACTGTGTATGAAAAAATAAATGGGTTAGACCACTCATGACAAGGGATTAGGTTTTCAAGGAAAAAATAAGAATGTTAAGTTCCTCTTCCCTGGGTCAGTTTGATGGGCTGCTTGTGGTTTGGTAGAGGTGGTTTTAAGGGGTTATAGATTTTGGAAAAATAAGAATGTAGCCATGGTATGTTAAAGCAGACATTTTTATAAGTATTTTCAACCTGTCGTTGTTTTAATCGGTTCAAAGTTGAGCCACGGATCAAATTTCGTCCAATATTCTACACTGTGGCTCCTTGCTCAAAAAATACTAATTAGATGTATTATTGTTTAGGCAGTTTTTACGTAGAAAAAAAATTTTACACTTCAGTAAATTGTAGAGTTATTATTAAAAAATATGATCCCGCAAAAAAGTTACGTTTAACGTTGTCAACATTTTTTTAAGGCCGTTTTGCCAAGTAACTTTATTTTTGTTTTGAGCTGCAGTGTAAACAAAAATAATAATCGGATTGTGGTCATATTAAGTGTGGTTGTTGAAGACTACTCACGCAACAACTTTGTCAAATTTTAGCTCCTAATGGTTATGCGACAAAGGGTTATTAAGTTTCGAATCTTGACTCAAAAAACGAGATTATTTGCATTTTGCGAAAAATTACTAGACCAATTGGAATTGACCGTAGCTTATATATATATATTGTATACAGG
>NW_019379712.1:1096433-1134361 GCF_000648655.2 Copidosoma floridanum
GACATTTGTCAAAAGTAAAATCTGATTTTTAATATTTTTACAATTTTTTTAAGCCTGAAGCGAAAAATATTTTTTGTTTGATCTTATTACAATCAATTAGCAATGTTTTATTCTCTACAACTTACTGTTTATCGAGCTCGTCTGAATTTCCATTGCTAAAAACCTAATTCAATCTTACTATACGTCAAAATTTTTGGTCTGTACGTTTACGTTCAAATAACTGTTAACTATCCAATTTTTATTTTATTTTATTGGTTTGGGGTTCTATAAGGTTAGAAGAAAAAATTCCATGTTTCATTTAGTGAGTCTTGGGTAAAGCCGAGACGGGGGAGCCACTAGTTCATTATATTTTATACCCCAATAACCCTAAGGCGCATTACTGTAATGAGAATTAAACAAAGCAGCAAAAACCACGCGCTGTAGCTATTCAGAAGATTTCTACTAGATGTAAACTATTTGGCGATTAAATTTTGAATGCCAATATAGTTAGTAATAGAAAATCATTATTTTAGCAGACAAGCGGTTCAAATTTTTTTCTTTCACACATATGCTACAAAGAAAAGTTTTCTATTTAAAAGCAAATGTGAGATATTTTATTGTGATACTCAGTAAATACTACTGGTGACTCTGTTTTGACCATTATTCTCATTATTTTTATTATTATCATCACTGTTATTATTATTACGGTAATTATAACTATCATTACTATTGTTATAATTATAATTATTATTACAATGATTATTGTCATGATCATTATTATTATAATTATTATTATTATTATTATTATTACTACCATGATCGTCATTCTTGTTATTATGATTATTATTTATTGAATAATGATACAATACAATACAAACAACGGTTCTTTTCTAAAATTTTTATTTATGGAATCGTATGAAAATTTTCACTCATCATCGTTTTAAATAGCATTATCATGTATTTTCATATTTTACGATACTGTATTGGTACGACCACCAATAACTTGTGAGTTTCGTGGTGATGAACAAGTTTGTTCAGAAATAGTGTTTTTTTAGGTTTGTTGTGAGGAGGTGGACATCAGTTCAATAACCTCTACTTGATTTTGTAAACATTATACTGCACGCGCTTGACTATAACAATTGAATTAATTGATTTTTTGTTTAATCTTTTCATCAATGCAAGATCATTAAAGTTGTACTTTTAAGGAGCAGCCAAAATGTTACCCGGGTAAATGGTGGTTCGAGAGATCAGACACTCGAGCAAGTGATAGGTTTCTCTTTTATGGAAAAATTTTTTAATATTCTGTCGTTAATAATTATGCAATTGAAACTCCCGTAACTCACTTTCTAGAAAGCGTTTTTCGACTTAACCAAAGCTTCAATTAAATCTACTTTTCTCCTTTATTAAATAGATAATATTTCAAATTATGCTTTTATTAGGGTTTACAATTAAACCTCAAAAAAAACGCTAATAATATCATTTTATGCCATTATCGTTCTTTATCACCACTTACCTCAGTATAAAGTTGTACTATTCACCTAAACAAAAACCGTAAGAAATTTACGGGTGAGTTAAAAATAGTGTGTCGATAGAAAGTAACGTGCAACTACAGATTTATTTCAAAAGTTAAGGTATATTTGATGATGAATTTTTTGAAGTTTAAAGTAAGATCATCATGATCCAAATATTACAGTATAATTTTAAATACATTTTGACCAACCTATTCACGTATTTGATGATTAATCTGTGTTCTTACTTTAGGTCGACTATTACCTAGTGTCATAGTGCATGATACAAAAAAAAATCATCGCTGACTTCTGATACATCATAAATTTTACAATACATCATAGGTATACAAGTCTTTAATGTGTAATAAATAAATGAATCATAATAAAAAATTTTGACTCCACCCGTAAGTCAACATAAACAGTTTGTGCTTAAGAGATTAATAAAGCAAAGTAAAAGATTGTTCTTAGCATTGCTAAACTACTAAATTTGATTTATTGCAGCGTCCATTTATTTGTGAAATTTAAATTTTTGTAAAACTGTACTCTCAATATCGTGATGTTGTAAATACATTCATTTATAATAAATAGTAGCGGCCCCCCGTCTTAGCTTCACCTGAGACCTACTAAATAATATACCGTAGTGTGTTGATATGTAATGTGAAATGTTTTCAGTGCAAAATTTTACATACATTCCTGATACTTCTCAGAACAAAAAATATCTTCTTATTGATATCATAAACGTTCGAGATTCCATACAGTTTATTTGGCCAAATAATAAGCTCTAAAAATTGAAAAAAAATATAATTATGCTAAAAAGTACAGTGCGTTCCTTATGCCATAAAACAATCATTGGCCATGAGGGGCCAGTGATTTGCAGTTTCTTTCGTAAAATTTACGAAAAGAACTATTTTTTAAGCTGTTACGATTAAAAACTCCCAATTATTATATGTAAAAAAAAAATTTTTTTTCCCTTAGCTCACAACTTTATCACCAAATCAACAAACTCGTAGAGCCTAATCTCTACTTTTTTCATCGCCACAAAAATACAAATACATTTTCTACTTCTTTAAATATCTAAAGATTTAAGAGGTTACTGTAAGGGTACAACAAAAAGCTGATCCCTCACATAATGAACTCTTTATTTGTTGATTTAGACGCTACTGTTCTAATCTCGATAAATTTTTTGCATCAGTTCCTTGAAGCCTTAAATTAGATTCATTAGATACATTTAAATTTTTTCTTCTAATTAACCCTCTTGCGACTATTGGCATGTTTACGACTTTCGTGACCCCTAAAGGCCGCTTTCTGTCAACTTTGTTAAGCTGTAATATATTTATTGACAAGGACATTAAACGTCTGATTGCCCTAGAAAAGGCCAGTGAGCTTTTCAAATAAGCTCTTTCTTGACTAAAGTTTACAGTAATTAAGACTGCCTGGATACCTACGGGTGATCTTCTCTAGCCTCCTGTTGAAGCCCCAGACTGATTCGTAGAAAAATTACAAAGTCCGAAGCTTTGGAGATGGTTGTAGAGATCTTTTCCAACGTCTCCTGGTATAACGTCGAAGACGTTGTGTCTAAAACACCTTTTTTTTTTGCAGACTCAACAGTTTTGGTGATCTAAGATGGGGAGATTGGTTCGTCATCCTTGCCCGTTGGAAGCTGTCCCGTTGGCTTAAGTTTTTTTTTCCGTTCATTGCTGTTAGGTTCGCCCAGCGCAGACCTTAGAGAGGATTGGTGATTCCTGGTAGAATGCTTAAAGTCAAGAGGGTAATATAGGGTTGTTGGTCACCGAGCTTCCCAGCCTTCTGACGAAGAACTCTGCTCGTGACGTCTGCCAGTGAATGACTGACTTAGTTAAGTAGTGGCCGGCTTTACATAGTCTTTTAGTTGACGAATAATGCTTCTAAAAATGGTAGTAAAAATTTTTTTTTTTTGGTGAAGTAGTTTAAACTAAAGTAGCCTTAAACTAACCAATGAGATTGATGGCTACGTAGGGAACGTAAATACTTATAATAGCTCTAAAAAGGTCTAGTGATCCAACTTCCAGAAATTCCTTATTATTATTCCTGATAATGGGAGCTGGCTGTGGGTAGCTTGACTCTTACCCTTGAAGTCTCTATGTACGGAGACTGTGATGGAGAGAGGTACGCCACTGACCAAAGAATATCTGATTTTTAGGTCGTTTCCCGGATAACCAACCACTCATTATTAGTCGGGAGAATGTGGGTATGTCAATGGGGACACGACCACTGATAAGAACGCCGTTGTGGCTGCCCACGCTCCTTAGGCCTGTCTTCCCTGACTTACATTTGTAGCCAAAAATTCTCTGACGGCACCAGGCTGGATGGTGGTACGGCCACACAACTGTGAAGTGTTGGAGCAAATTGTGCTCTGGCTAGATACGTCTCCTGGTATTTCACCGGAGACGTCATCAGTTAGTAAAATTTTTTATTGGTGACACTCGTCAATCCTGGAGATTCAGGGTGGATGTAGATCTAGATCACTTTCCCATTAGAGAAGAGTATCAAAGGTAACTGGGATACCCAGCTGCATGACTATCATCTACATTTTCGATGCAGCTCGATAAACTGTCGGTAGATGACTGCAGAAGTTCCCAAGACGCTCCGGCCTATTAGAACCATACTTATTAAATTTTGTAACTGGTAGCCTTGATTTAATAACGACACCACTGAGCGGATTCTATTGAACTAAAGTAAAAAGCTGGCGTATTTTTGCAAAACTTTGAGCTTATTTATTGCTATTGTTATTAAGTTTTTAAAATAAAAATTGTACTTAATTCATCTCCGAATTGCCAAGAATCATTCTGCTAAATTTCAGCAAAATCGGTTCAGTGGCTTTCGCGGTTAGCGATTACAACGGTTTTAACGACTTTGCTTCATATATTAGTAAGATTATATCTAAAACTGAATAACGCCACTAAGCTACTTAATCTGTAAATCAACGAATTCTTTGAAAACTAATGGTATATTAGGATAGAAATAAATAACACACCTTAGAATTATCAGATTGATTCTCAACTGTCATATTTGTGTCCTTTTAAGTACTGCCACTACGTAGTGTAATTAGTATGTATTATTGTTTTATAAGATTTTAAAGGCGTAATAAATAATATAGCATTTTCGTGAATTTTTCTTCAATCAGATTAATATGCCAAAACAACAATCTTGTTATAACGAATGTAAGAATATCACCGGTCTTACGGTTGATCATCAAAGCATAACCAATTTTTTTTTCCAAATTATAGATATTAGCATAGTAGTGTCTATGCTGAGTGATCCCACTCTGTACAATAAGAGAAAACATTTCTTGTGAATTTTCACTGTCTAATACTGAAAAAAAAAATTAATTTACTTTTAAATAAAAAGGTTTTACACATACAAAAAACAATACATAGAATAGACTTACTGATTACAGAGATAGTCAAACTTGTAATTTATTGTTCTTTTCTTACAGACGGCGTAAAAAATTATTTTGTTTCTTATAGGGCGTAAATTACTTTAACCTTGGAGAGTCAAAAAGTAGATTTTCTCCCAATGAGGCAGATAGAGCTTGCATATATACGTTCGGGTGATCTTTTTACTTTGTATGTCCTGCTAGCAAAAGTCTTTTTTTCTACAACTATACGGTGGTGATACTTTTCTCTATAAAGCAGCAGATGAAATTCTTACTCTTTATTACTCTTCATTATTTTGACTCAACTCTGGACGCTTACTGCGCCCACGGTCAGAGAAGTAAAATTCGCTTGATAAGTGTCATCAACTAGGACCACTTAACCGTCTCTCTAGTCGTGAAATATTCCTGGTGGCTCTGATTTGATGTGATAAAACTAGTATGCGTTCTTGCCTATAGGCACAAAAAGATTACAAAAATAATTTGTGCATATCACAAGGAAAATAATTTTTCCGCCCTCGGGTGGTTTTAGGAGGCTGGTACTTCCTCGGGCAAAAAAGCAGTTTTCCGATACTCGTTCGAAAAGTCTCCCTTACGAACCTCGTTACGGACCTCGCCTTCGGCTCGGGCCACAAACCTCTCGGTTCTTAAACAAAGACTTTTCAAACTCGTAGGAAAACTACTATTAACACACTCCGCAGTGTTAGTAAAAATTGAATTACCTTATTTGAGGTACGGTTTTCCAAATAAAAACATTTAATTACTAACTTATTAAGTATACTTACAGTTGTGGATGATCAAAGTTATTAAAAAAAATTATCAACCAATTAGTGGTTGATAAAAGTGATTCAAATGACCTTTTTTTCTAACAAAGGCGCAGTACATCCCTCAAAAAACGTCCTAACGGATGAAATAAGCATTAAACCAATATCAAAGAATCTAACTTATAATACAAAAATGCAAAATAATGGCTGATACAGAAAGGATTGCTTCAATGCATAAGTACTGACAATTATTTATTTCATATTGTAATATAATGTTATGAACAGTGATTGAATTTAATTGATTTTTGAATTTCCATAAAGTATAAAAATATCTGAATAATTTTTATTGCAGTATAAAGAAAGAAGTAAAAAGTATTTGGAATTATTTAATTAATTACCATCTCTGACAGTGAACTGCTGAAGAATAGACTAACTTGTCTTTAAATGATAAGCAAATCTTACATCAGTTTTTGTGGTTATTATCTGATCTGCAAATATACAAGCATTTAAATATGTACTTAATGTCATTCAGGAATGAAATACTAATATTTGAATCAGGGCTTTAAACTGCGTACGTTGCTTCTTATTAAATCACTACGATTTGTTCTATTGTAGTTGTATCCATCAAAAGATATATTTGATTACGATAAAAATTATGCCTAGGTTAACAGTTACAAACTAGTAACAATAAAATTAAAAAGTACTTCACGGTAATACAGCCCTCATCTACTTTGAAATACGGCAAGATTCGTAACTAGTCAGAAAAAAAAGTTTGATCTGATGTGTCGGTTTTTAAAAGAGTTTTGCCAATTGTATTGTCACTACTATTGATGACTTAGTTATTTTAAGAGCTAAACAGATTTTATATCGCAAGAAATTGATCTTAGAACGTTTAAAAAAACTGTAGTATACTTTGACATATACTTATTTGGCGTATTAAGGTAATATTTGTTGGATTAGACAAGTTCTCATACCTTTGATTTAGTTTCACTCTTCTTCCAATTCGGATCTCTTGGTTTCAAGTGTAAAGTTAAGAAGTACGGCATTTGCACAAAAATCAAGCCTTTCGTTGCAGACACCATTTAGTCACGTGTGTCACAGTGACAGCCATACAAAAACAATGGTGTCATAATAATTTTCAAACCCCTTTCCTCGGATGATTACATTTTTCGGTAAACGAATGTATAAGAGTGCCTTGCTATTTCGTCGAAGCAAAAAGTGTAAGCACTTAAAAATCGTCTATTCTCACTATGAAATGAATTTTAAACCAAGGAATAATTGGTTAACTTTGAACAAGTAATGTAAAAAGGAAAAGTTTTGACGGTATTTTTAGTGCAGCACTCTAAAACAAAAAAGCCAGTTTTACTTTTTTGATATACATTTGACACGTCCACCATAAAAAAAAATTTGTAGATCTCGTCAGAATATAAATCAATGTTTTATGAATTTTGCTCTGGATTGCAATATAGACGCTCTATAATGCAAAATTGATACAAAAACAGCAAAAAACACGTTTTCCCAACTTGCAAAGTAAGAGTCAAAAGTACTTTTTGTGCTTACGTCATGGGCTCAAAGTGCAATATTTCTGCCCTAGTTAGAAAAATCTTCGACGCGACTTTAGCACAAACGTAAAACAACCGTGCCCTTCGGGCGTGAAAATTTGTACTTTGCGCTTTAGTGGTATTATATATTTTTTTTGGCTAAAACGGAATGATATTTCAACATGATTTTTTTTAACTATGAATGTTAATCAAATTCAATGAGTACTTTAAAATTATCATTTTCCTTATTTAGTATGATGAGCACGTGAAGCGTTAATGTTAAAACTTCGCATTAAACGAAAAAACTCAGCATCTGACTAAAAAAGTATAGTCAATTATTGACAACTTAAAGAATTACTATTTTTTAAATAAGAATGAAAATTATCGAAGTACTAAATAATATCACAATAATACATTTACATTCCATAATGCAGCTGTTTTCTCATAACCTTAGTTTTTTTGCGGCTTTTGGATTTATAACTATCACAACAGGGTGATAAGTAGCTGCAAAATTGTATGTTAAGGTATAATATTGTTATTTAAAACTGAGATCAATGCTGTTTAAGAGATTTAAAAAATTATAAGACTGTATAAACTTCCTTTCTTTGAGTGTAACTCCGACTAGTTAAAGTGGCTTATGCACAACTCCTACGTCAAATGTACAACTAAATACATAATTTTTGTTGAAGCTATCAATATTTATAAGTTTTTTATTGAGTATTCTTTACTGAACAAAATAGGGCACACGTGGCACATCACAGATCACAATATCCATTATAAAAGTTTCTAGAAACTGTTTTGTATTATTTCGATTAGCCTCAAAAAATTAGAAGTCAACTCTTACCTGCTTTTAACATAGTAAATGGCAATGCATAATTGTGTTTTAATTAATACCTTTCGATTTTATCTTATAACGTTGAATGAACCATTACAAATACATTGACTTCTAGTTTACTACTCTAGTTTTTGATCATTCTGTTCCAGTTTTACAAAAATTTATTGCATGACTTACGGTGAGAAAATTGTGTACGTCCATAAGAACCCGTGTTATACAAGTCCAAAACGACAATTTTCTAACGTCTCGTTCTCGTGATTTCATTGCATAAGCCTATCTTAAATTTTGCAGAGAGGTATATAATAAATTCATAAACAACCTCTCCAAGTTTTCCTTTGATAGCCCAGTATTTGATTTTCACATGAACCACCTTAACAGAAGTGAAAAGATTGCTGAGAATTTCATCTGCACCGGAAAAACTCTATACAAATCAACACACAATCAATATTAGTGATTATTTGTTAAAGCAAGGGTTCGTTGCCTAGTGTAAAAAAGCGAAATCACTCGGATTGCCAATTCTATTAAGAAAACATCTTAAAGTAGGTTTTATCTAGATTTCAATTAAGTGTTAAATAATTTCAAAATCCCTGCAATTTATACTGTGATTATTTTTGATCGTCGCTTAATTGATTCTTTTTAAGGTAACTCTTTCTTATTCTAAGTGAATTTATTTATGTCTCTTTGGTGAAGATGAAATTTTGATACGTGAAAACTTACTCCTGTAGTATACAACTCAGTTTTTTTATTTACTTGTAAACTCAGCAATAGATAAATCAGTGAATGCAAAAATCTTTACTGATTTTATAACGTAGAATATAAAGTCTTTTTAGACGTACGCAAACGTCTACAAAAAAATTTTGTAATTCTGGCACTACTTCTCTTGATGACGTATTTATCATCTTCATGTACTTATGAGATCCTACAGCATTTTTAAACTCAGGTGTCCTTTGTAATGTTTGAAAAATAAAATTAATGTAGCATCAATTTTTGTATCTCGGATTATCTAAACCTACATAATCTATAAAAATCAAATAAGAATACTATGAAAATTATAAATAACAGTTTATTGAAATTCATTATATCCCTTTAAGAATTAGCAAACCTGTAATTATTTCATCCGATAAAATGACACACTAAAATGGTTTTGAAAGGTTGTAAGGACTTAAAATGTAATTTAAGTTCACGGTCGACGTAAAAGATTTTTCTGCCTCGAGCATCTTTTGGGACTATTTGAAGTTTACTGTCAATAGTTATTACCGGTTAAGCGCCATCTAACGATGATTAACTTATAGTAAACGTTATGCGGTATCTCAGGCCCCACTTTTAAAGTTATTCCAGACACAAAATAGTTATGGTGGCGCGGCGGCAACGGTAGCGACGAAATAGTAGTTCTCGCACCTGGTGATGCATGATGGTGTGCCAAGCACTAGACTCTTGTTGGATGCGGCATCAAGTAAAAAATTCATTCTTTCACACTGACAACGAGCCTAATATCTTTATAAAACTTTTGAAATAAAAAATAAATTGTAACTTAAATATTTGAACATTAAAAAAGATTTATATTTATTAACGAATTTAGGGATATTCAAAACTTGTGATTTGGGTCACGATCTTAAACTCCGTTTTGAGCACTTGACTGGTTTCTTGGTTCAGACTCGTTATTACAATACATGTAATTAACAAAAAGCCTTATGCAATATTAGTACATATAAATAAATCTTACGAGATGTATGATCTACATCATCTAAGACATGCACTAACAATACATGTCTTAACGTAACTCCAAACCGATTAAAAAAAAAAAAAAACAGGAGCGTATGCATATTCTATTTCTCTGCGAGATCACTATAGTTACTTATTATTTACTATCAGAAAAAGCTGTTGTTCAGCAATGAAGCTCTCCCCTATAGTATATAATGTTTGAAAGGCCTGTCGAGTGGAGACATTGTATGTACTTTTTATTTATTGACTGTTTACACTGAGATGATTAATCAGCTGGAAATGCTGAAATTTGGGTGGTGATATACAATTAAGTCTTGGTGTGCACCTTTTAGCATGTAATACGTAAATAATTGATATGTATGCTCTAGGTCGTTTGATGCAAGCACAAGTTCGTTACTACAAACTCATAGTATAGCTTAACTGAACTCTGAAATAAAGCGTTCAGTCAACATCCGTAACAGTTGTGGGATAAAAAAACACTCTCTTGCATCCATCGAACACCGCTCAAGAAAAAAAAGATATGTCCCTAAGGTGAGTATCAAAACTTACTATTTCGACAACAGACGTGTCATATGAGCACTAGTTTACTGAATGAACCATGTAGCATTAGAGAAAATAAAGTAACAAACAAAAATTAACGTAGTCAAAACTTTAAAAATCTACATTTTTTTCAAAAACCGCATACTTTCTTTAAAAAAACAGATTTTTCTAATGAAATAGAAACACTTGAACGATTGGATCGTTAAGACATTGTAATTTACCTTAACTGGATAATATTTACACGTCATTTTAAATGGATTTCAAAAAATATGTCCAGGTGGAAATTGTCGCTCATTCTGATGTTCTAATTGATTCAGTGAGCTCAACTTTTGGAACACAACCATGTCAAAGCGGAGTAGAGTGCTATATAACTCTTATTTTTCAAATAAAACTGATTCGTAATTATATGAAAAACATCATTTAGGGCCTAAATGCGATGATTAGTGATAATTGACTTTTCTTTGTTGTCTAATTTTTTTTCTGTATTTTTGTCAGTAGCTCGGATGGCCGATTATATAAAATATTGAAAATAATTTTTATCAAGTTTCAAAATTTATCTGTTGAATAATCAATTTATTCTTGCACGATATAAAGCGATTGTTTTTGATTATTGCTTTATTGATTTTTATTGTTTCCTGAATATTCCCTTAAGTTAATGTCTTTATCTTTTTAAATTTATTCCTGCCCTTTTTGGGCACAGACAATGTTCTCAGTTTAAACAAAACAATTTCATAATTATCCTAACAGCCATTATTCTAGTTTTTATTCTCAAACTCAAAAAAGGAAGCTCGCAATCATACGTGAAGGAGAAGGTTAACTTAAATAAGCACAATCAAATTTTTATTTTTATTTATCTTATATTTATTAAATTATATAATTTTAAGGAAATCGTGTCTTCAATTCCTACATGTATTAATTATATTCAATGAAAAAAGAAAATTTATGGTATACACGATGGTTTCGAATTTACTTAAAATTTATCCGCATTCATTTAACAGAAATTTTTACATAAGTGAAAATTTAAATTTAAATGTTCCCTTCTTAATATCTCCACTTAAACACATTGGGTTAGACTAGAACAAATTTTGAGTACAACCACGGAAGGTTAATGCTAGGTAACTATCTATCTTACCAAGTCACGTAGGGTTAGGTCGTTCTCAGGGCCCTTGGGTATCTTGAGCACTGCTTAAGTCGTTGACCCAGGAACTTCACCTAAGAACGTGGTCGCTAACCCTAGTGCCTTGACTACTTGGGGATGCGTCGTCGTCTCCACGCTTAAAGCGGTCGAGCACCGAAAGTCCAAGTAGGAACCGGTCAGTGGAAGTGTTACCTGTAGGTAGTGTGCAAGCTTACTTTTCATCTCTCGGCCTTCCTACTTGGTCTCTCACTCTCCCCTTGTGCTCGTCGTGGTAATATACCAGTGCACGAGAGAGTTCCAGGTCTGGGTTACAGCGGATCTCCACGTCCCAGGTTTGCTGGAAGAGGACTGACTTTACATTGCGCGCTGGCGCCTTTTATGCCTGCGTTGTTTCCTTTCTAGTAGCAGATTTTCCCTTCCTTAGGTAAACGCGCTCTAGCGTTTTCTAAACGTACTAGACGCACATTCCCCGTGCGTGGCGTTCAAATTTGAATTTTCGTGTTTTCAGTTAGTACGTGTTTTTAAATTAAAAAATTTTTTAATGAAAATAAAAGGAAGTATATGTAAATAAGGGAGATATAATAAATAGAAGAATATAAGGCGTATATTATAAATTCAAGGTGATAAAAGTGCCCCCTTGCAACGGTAACTGTTTTATTGTATATTGTATTAAAAAAAAAGTTATTTCAAAGAAAGTCTGTTGCTTCATCAGACGCTAACACATTATTTACCAAACTTCTGTACCGCTTAGTTTTAAACATTACTGTCTTTACATTTCATGCAATGATTAAAGTGATATTATGATCAGGTAAGTAAATATCTGACAGTGATGTCGTATCAACATGATCCAGAGCAGTCCTTCTTAAAAATGTAAGTAGCATCTTAACCATACATTATACTATTGTCCAAATTTTTTTAAAATAATGATAATAAATTCATTCAGGGACGAGAAACTGAGCAATTACGAAAGTTAAGGTCTCAATCAATTGAAATATCTGCACTAAACTGCATGCATTTGATCATAGATGATCCATATCACGTTTTCTGTAATATTTGCGGTGTACTTCTTGGTGAAAGACTATCAACATTGATTAAGGAAGTTTTCTTGGTAAGAGAGAGAAAGACCGATATTAGAAAATGACAGAGAACATAAGACTTTTTATGTGTAAGAAGTGCGGCAACGTTGCACTTGTGAAGCAGACAAGCAATTGGGATCGGCGTCAGCTGTCATATAGGTAAACAAACCAAACGCCGCGATTCATCATGCATATTGTCTCCTGTACATATACATTTGTATGAGAGGGTATTTCAACCAGTATGAAAACTTATTTATAAAACTATATCCTATACGCCCTCCAAAGCAGTGTTGTTTCTTGCTTTTGATTTTTAAATATCATGCTTAACGTATTTATGTCCCGTTCTTATTTATTATTGTGACGCATCATGGCCTCAGATATTCTAACCTAACGCAACGTTGCCACATTTTCGTAAGTAAGAAAAATATCGACTGCTATCGCATCAAATAGTATGCAGTATCAATAAGAAATTGTTCATAAAGTTCTAAGCCGTTCTAAAAAAATACACAAACATTCTTGAGCAATCAATGAAAAACATATTTTAGTTATTCAAAAATTTGACTTTAAAAAATGGGGAAGTATAAGGTTTGGTACGATTTCTTCGATTCCCAGAAAAGCATGTCTTAAAAAACATGTTCATATCTTATCTTACAGGTTCTGAATCGGTCAAAAACTTTTTTAGTCGTTTTGTACGATATTGAATAATGTGTTTCTTAAGTTTCATCTAAATCTGCTCATTTTTATTTTGGGAGAGAACTCCCTTAAATACGTATGCAGCTCCTAACATTTTAGGCTTTTGGGCAAAAACGGACTGGGATTTGCCCAGATACATAAGTGCCCCTCCTCTTATCTTCTTGGAAGTGAGCTGGTCTCCAAATTTCTTCATTATTTTCTTTCTTCTTTCTTCTCTTACACCCTTTTGTCTTCTAGGAGAGTGATCCTCACGGACCTGTCCCATGCGGGGAGGTTAGTTCTTAGTCAGAAGTCACACCAGGTAAATCTGACACTACCACTGAATTAGCTAGGATGTCTATGAAGATCTTCTCCTCCTCGCTCCATCAGAAAAAAAAAAAAAAAAAAAAACGGACCAGTCCTGGTGACCAACACCATAAGATTGTATGATGACACAACGATGCATCCAAGATCTACAACTAGCAAAACTAGAATGAAAATTTATCGCAATGCTTATTAAATGTAACATTACTTTAAAAATCCATCTGGACTACTAAAGACACTACAAGATATGGATAAAAACAACGTCTGGAATTCCGTAAAAATTGGATCTATAAAAGCTTGAAACGTAGTGGTAAAAGTAATATCTAACAGAATCAAGATAAAGTTAGAATCAGATTTAGCACAAATTTCTTTTACCTTGTGCTTTTATGGATCCACAGATCATTAAAAAAAAAGCTTCATTAATGGTTCTTAGATACACAGATTACAAGACTGGCTAGGTACAAAAACAAGTGTGAGATATACCACCTATTTTTAAGGATGGTCTAAAAGTAGATACAGTGTCACAACGCATTTTTGAACGTATTCAAAAAAAGATTTTCGAGATAATGACTCATCACTTGATGATGTTTATGTTTTGATGGGTGTAGCTAAATGGTCAATGCAAAAAATGGGTTTGAAGTACTCTTGAATACAGCAGTGCCAGGCATCATTTTCATTCAATGCCCAGCTTATTTAACACACCTATGTGCACAACAAGCAATGAAGCTTAGGCCAAAAAACGTCGTTAATTTAATCACCGATGTATATGTATATTGTTGAAGAGCGCAAAGAGACCTCAAGATTTCCATAATCTTTAAGTAGAAATTGATCTCCCTCGACACGAAATTTTAAGGTACAATTCTCTTCGTTGGCTGTCTCTGAGAAAATGTATACATTGTGACTTAGAGCATTGGGATTCTTTGATCGTTTTTTCTTGAAAACTTGCTAATAAAAATGACAAGTTATCTCAAAAAATAGTAAAAAAAAAAAATGATATAAAGTACTATTTTTATTTTTTACAGTATGTGTTTGGTCCTCTAATAAAATTTAGTCCTATTTTAAATAAATTTTTTCAACTTGACTGTGTTGTGATACATACAGCTCAAGATCAAGTTTCTAGAACGTACACAATGTTGTTTCAAGTATTCCTAATTACAATTATGTTGAAAGAAGCAATCCAGGGGATATTGATCTCTTTGATGAAACACACTACCTACCCATCATAGATATGAATTTAATGAAGCCATCTGACATGAATTTCTAGAAAATGGGTGTAATTTAAGAGAATTTGCAGCCAACACATTTAACTTTTTTCTTGCTGTGGCTAGAGAAATCTAGAAAAGGTTTTATGTGTAGAATGTAAAAGACCCTGAAGTAGGTCGGTTATTTTCAAATTTAGGGACAGTGGCACTTGTAGCTTTATCGCTACCCCACACTAACGCCAATACTGAGAGGTTATTCAGTTGAATGAATTATTTTAAGAAAAAAGTGGAAAATTCTTTTTACATGGATACGGTAGATGCAAGTTTACGAGTTCGTAAAGCAATTTTGTCGTTAGGTAGAGACCAATACTTTGAACCACCAGAGGAGATGTTAAAACTTTTTATAACACGGTATTACAATTAAAGAGGCAGCTCCGGAAAATGTTTGCAGAAATTACAGAAACACTTGCTACTTGAGTGATGTTAGGCAGTACAGCAGGCTGTAATCGAAAGATTGTTTCAATAATTACTTCAAAGGAAAATATGTGATATTAAATTAATGTTTGAAATCCATAATAATTTAAAAGATTCTTATTGACTTTAAAATCTTTATGTTTTCAAAATTAATACTCTATTTTCTACTCTACATGACAGAAAAATCATTGGAAATTGGCATATTTTGAAGTTTAGCATCATTGGTTGCCTGCTTCATTGCTCGAGGCACTGTAAGCACATATTTCTTTTTTTTAAGAGGCATGAAAAAGGTGGGAAGACTTACATTTTTAAAAAAACAATGAATTTTGATAAATTAAATATTTAAACTAAATTAACTTAGAAATACCGTAAGACCTCGCCTCAAAAGATTTGAAAATGTTTTCATCGTGTTATACACAAACGTATCTAAAAAATCATTCACAAATTATGTACCAACATCGCCACATAGCAAGCTGTTAATACTTTCGAGTTCTCACATTTTGTGTATTTCCTTATACAGTCAAGGACTGAAAAATGCAATAGGTTTAAACACAACTTTTATTTGACAAGATAAGTTACTATAACACACTTCATATTTATAATAAGATGCTGGTATTTTATTCTAGTTTCGCGTTTAAGTTAAAAATATTTTTTAGTTATTGCTAAGAGCTTAAAAATTTAATTTCATTATCATGAACTACGTAACTTTTGTAAGTTAGAACTTACAAGAAGTTCAATTTGAAAAATTAAAAAAAAAAAAAAATCAGACACAGCTAAAATAACTAATTTCTTTTTTATCATTAACATCTAGGACAATGACATGTGGTACGACAAATATTTTCAATCACTTAGAGCGGTCGAACAGTTTGCTCAAACTGACGAACAAGATACTTAAGCACTTTTTTTCAAGTATTTCACAAATATCAGCCATCCAAATATACACCGATCCATTCCAGTGATTTATTCTGATATACTAAAAACAGATCTATGTGTGGTAGGGAATGATGGTAGAACTACAGGTAGTAAATATTGCAGTTCAATAAAGTAAATTAAAAAAAAACAATTCAGTGTAACAGAAAAAAGATCACTGCCATTTCTTAACTCAAAGCTTTCTCGTATATATATATGTNAAAACTTCTCAATTTAAATTGATATATTGAGAAGCATACACTAAAATTAGTCGATAATATATATATACAGCATTATATGTAACGGTGGCATTTCCCGAGAACCGCGTGTAAAGCGATATTTTTCGACGCGAACCCCGTTGAAATTAGTTTTTTAGGGCGAATAGTTTTTAACTGGGAGCCGATTGAAAATACGTTTCAAACTAACCCTAAATGGGGTTGGAAGGCTATATCGCGCCCACATAAACTCGCGACGTTGCCACATTGTCATTGGAGCTTAGTCGGTAAGCAGTGAAAACTATATCCATGTGCGCACGCGAGAGCGTCAGCTACTGCTGGTAACTTAAAGGTTGGATGTAAAAAGGTAAGTATTGTCTGCTCTTTATGTTGTCAGTTGTTTGTCCACGCGCTTACTGTCTTTCTCACGCTCATGTTGGACAAAGACATCTTTAAATTTTTATACTTACAAGTAATGTTACCTCAAATTAAAGTAAGAGACCATATCAGTAGGGATTTTTCTACTCTAAACGATAGCATTTTTACAAAAATAGTCAACCTCTCGGTCAAAAATATTATTGTTAGGTATGTCTTGCTTGCGTTCCCGGGTATGCCAGGATAAATAAAACAAATTCTCAACTAACAATGATCTGATTTTAAGTGTCACATACATGCGCTTACAGTACCCATGAAAAAAATTTAATTTAGAGCCCGTGATGTATGCCGCAAATGCAGCCAGCAGTTAAGTTACGTAGGTCGTGGTACGCTGCATAATCTGGGGGTACTAGTGTCAACCTGTAGTAACTGTAAATGTTGGTAGACTTAGCATGTGAACAAACTCTGAAATATCGATGTAGCATTAAAATATACACGTAAATCGAAGTTTGTTGACATGTGGAACACACCGACAGTTAGTACACGTTAAGAGTAGCGTTGCCTGGCGGCGTAAACACAAACTACGCAACTTAACTGCTGGCGGCAATTGCAAAATAACAGCATATGATACACAATGCACTTGTGTTATACTCTTCATGCAAATTTTAAAAATAGCGCCACCAACATGAATAATTTTTTATGCGAACTATTGACGTTTTTTTATGCGCAAGGCTCTCAGGATTCGGGAAAAGCCAGGAAGGATAACAAGAAGGGAAAAGCACTAAACACTTTGTAGAGAAATCAGAATTATTATTATTTTGATGAAACTGTCGTTATACCATCTTTACAAGCTGTTGTTACAAATAAGTCTTTACTGGCTAGAGGCTAGCGATCAACTGAACTGGCCTGATGCGCAGCATCGGGGCTCGCGTATGCATAGTACATATATACGTGTACAGATGGAGCTATACATAAACTCTTATTCTAACACTTCCTTCAGTTTAATGGAGCGCCTATCTCTGGACCGTTATGAAATAAGTTATATAAAAAGAATAAATTAAAAGTATGTGTCAGCCTTAATCTCGCAGTTCTTCGGATCTTTGGAGTCTGCTCACTAAAGGTTGTTACCTAAAACAGAATTCAAACCATATGGATTAGATTCTAATGATTAAACGAAATTCACTTTCGTGTAGTTCTAACAGTCATTTAGTAATTTTGCAGTCATTCTCTCATGCAATTAAATCGGTAAAGCTTTAGTAAAAATGTTGGCAATCTGTTCTTTAGAGGCAATCTACTTGATTTCTATGAACCCATATTTAGCACATTCTTTTACATAATGTTTTCGCACTGATGACATGTGTTTAAGTTTAGTTCCTCCATAGGACTTGACGCTGGCTTTGGCTGCTTTATTGTCACACCACACAGTCATAGAATAAAGTGTGATATTTAGCACAGCTGTCAAAGTGTTTCTTAGAGCCATGAGTTCTTGATATGCCTCACTCATAGCTACATATTCAGCTTGGCAGGTTGATAACAAGACGTAAGCTTGTTTATGCGTTCTCCAAGATACAGAGTCGCCAAATAATTTTATGACGTATTTACCTGTCGTATGCGAATCTTTGCAATCTGCGAAACTTGCGTCCGAATATGCTGTCATGATTTCTGTGCTTCTTTTAAAAGTCAGTCCTTTATTTCTAGTACCATTGAGGTAACGGAAAACTCTCTTGACCATTTGTCTGTCTTCTTCTGTGGGATTGATCTGATGTCTACTTAATACGTTCACTGCATAAGATATATCAGGTCAAACAGTGTTTGCTAAGTACAACAAACTGCCGACTGCTTCCTGATATGGGAAATCTTCTGGCTCATCCACACTTTGCTCTTATTCGTTTCCAGATTCTTCTCTGTCTTTTTGTTGCTAATTTATGACTTGTCTCGTCACCATAGGTGTTTTGCACTGTCGTGCATTGTCGAAACCAAACCTCTGCAGTATTTTGTTCGTATTTTAGTCCTGGGTTAAACGAATCGTTTGATTTCCTCTGTCTCTGTCGATTTGTATTCCCAGAAAATTATTTGCTTTCCCTTGATCTGTCATTTTAAATTCGGCTTTAAGCTTATCACTCACTTTTGTAAGTTTATCGACATCATTGCTTGCCATCAGCATATCATCCATATACAGAATCAAAAATAAGAATTTGTCCTTACATCTCCATATGAAAAGACAGGGCTCACTTGCGTGTTCCTGGAGTCCTATTTTTGTATTAGTCCCTGAAAACCTCTAATACCAACGTTTGGGACTAATTTTAAGACCATACAGGGATCTCTTTCCAACTTGCAAACTTTGGTTTTTCTTAACTCTTGGGCACACGGAACACCATCTGGTATTTTCATGTATATATCGTCATTCAATGTACCATTTAAGAAGGCAGTCTTTACATCAAGCTGTCGTGTTTCCAAGTTATATTTGTTTATGACTGCCAGTAAGACTCCAATTACAGCTAGTCTTGAGACTGGAGCATAAGTTTCCAACAGATCATATTGGTTTCTGTCTTTAAATCCACGGATCACTAACCTGGTTTTATATTTTATGTTTCCAGAGTTGTCTTCTTTCCTTTTCAAAACCCACCGGGAGTCAATTATGTTTGGTTTTCTGCCTTTGCTATCACTCGTTGGTTTCTTTACAATTTTCCAAACACAGTTGTCGTTCATCGACTTCAGTTCTTCTTCTATAGCTTTCCGCCATTCTGTGCTGTTTTTGCTCTTCAGAGCATCTTGGTAGCCGGTTGGATCTTTGCACATTTCTGCTAACAGTGCTTAATATACTTCATCCTGATGTTGATCCACAGAGCAGTCTTCTTCATTAAAATTTTCCTGTCCAAAGCTGATTTGATTATTTGAATCATGGGGCACCAGCAGTCCTGTGAAACTAGTGTCATGTATTAGCTTCTGTCGTTTCGCCGGTAAAAGCTCTTCCGTATTTCCTGAACCAGATGTTTTCGGTGGTCGTCCTCTCTTTCGTTTGACGATTTCTTCCTTCGTTTTTGTGCTCTCTTCCGTCACTTCGTCAAACTCCAGGAGCCAGCTGTCGTTATCAACTGTCCTTGTAACTAATTCCCAATTCACTATATCGTTTTTCAGGTATCTGTCTTTGTATACCAGTCGTTCATTGAATCTCACATCTTTGCTTTCATAAAATTTTCCGTCTTCAGGTTTCATCAGGATAAACCCTGTGACTGTGTATCCCACTAGAACAATTCATTGAGCTAACGGACTGAACTTTGAACTGGAATTTCTTTGAATCTTCATGTATCCCAAGCACCCAAACCGTTTCAGTTGTTCGATATTGAGATCCTTATGTGGTAAAAATTTTACCAACGGGATTTCCATTCCATTCGACCTATGAGGTGTTCAGTTGTAAGCATAAACTGCTGCACTCAGAGCCAAGTCCACATGTTCTCTGGGAGACCGGAGTCGAACACGTAGACTCTTGTCTTCTTTGCGATTGTTTGGTTGAAGAGTTCTGCCGTCCCGTTGTGCTCCAGTGTATCCGGGCTGGCTAACTGCAGTTCGGCCCCCAGTTCCTTTCAGATCTCTTGGGTATGGCCACCAGTGAATTCCGTACCTTGGTCAGACCTAAGATAGCAGAACTTGGCGTCATACCCCAAGATGTTTCTGGCGCTCCGGACACAATTTTCTAGGCAAATCCCTGTATCACTTTTAGCTTTCATTGGATAGGCCATGGCCATTCTTGAATAATCATCCACAAACAGACACAAACTTGTAGCGTTTGGGATATGAAGTTGGAATTATGGGACCCATGGTATCCTAATGAATAATTTGGAGGGGAGCGGTGGATCTCACTATAACTGTCTTAGCCGGAAGTTTGTTGAATTTTGCCTTGGGGCATACATCACAATTAGCTATACTGTCATTAAATGTAACTTTCTTCAGATCTTTGCAGTTTGGAAATTTCTTCTGAAATGCCTTTAGATAAGCAAGGGAAGCATGCTCTTATCTCACGTGCCATTGGATGGCCTCGTCAATGGGGCTTGTCTTCTCAAGAGTTTTATAGCTGTCATTAATGGGTGTATTGTCCATGCTTATTTTATCTGGATTCAGAAGCTTACAGTCATTAACTGAGTTATCAAAGCAAGATCCTATGGGATGTAGTGCCAACGGATTTCCAATAGCTTCCTCTTGCTCGACATTTTTACTTAAGTCTGTGTCTTTTTCACTGTCTTTTGTTATAGCTTTGCTTCGTGTATTATACCGAGGTTCACCCGAGCCATTTGTCACTAGATATGCAAATTTCCTGTCAAATTTGTTTTTATCTTTATTTTGAACATTTAACTCAACAAGTCAGCATGGCTGTCGATAGACTCCTGTGATAAATGACTCGTTCGAAGTTGGGTCAAATATATCAATTTTGTTATTATCGAAGTATATGGCCAGGTCTGAATCCACAAATTTTATCAAAGAAAGTAAGTTTTCCGACAAGGATTTAGAGTAGATCACATTATTTAGTGTCAGATCCTGGTTATTACTTTTACCGACGATGGTGCCTTCTCCCTCCGTTTTCAAGTCTGCCAGAGGATTACTATTTGCACACTTAATTTTGCCTGTCTTATTATAATTTAAGCTCTTAAATACTAGCCGAGAGTTGACCAAGTGGTCAGTCACTCCTGAGTCAGCGATGAATTTAACTAGATTGTAGTTGTCGGTCTTTAATTTATTTGCAGAACTTGAAAACACCGAAGAGGCAATGTCGCTTTGCTTAAAAACAGTCTTACCTTTCTTGTCATTTGTGTTTCCACTTTATCCTTTTGTTTTACTTTCATTTTTACTAGTTTTGTCCCTATCCCTTTTCTGTCTTTTATTTTGAATGTTATTTTCACTCTCATGCTCCCTTTTTCCCCTTTTATTTGTCGAGTTTTTTGATCCTTGTCCGTCTTTGTTTTGCCGTCTTTTGAAATCCCAATTTAAGTTTTCCTTCTCACCTGATTTGGCACCCCTGCAATTTTTCTTATGCTCCATGAGGTTGCGTTGAAGCCTTCCGCAGGAGTAGCATTTTCTCATTCCTGCGTCAACCGGGCAGTTATAGGAGTGGTGCCCGTAATCATCGCACCGATAACACCGGGCATTATCGTGGGTTGAGTTGGGCTGGTACACCCGTAGCGCTGTTGCAGGAGCAGTTCCCCCATCAGCTCCGGTCCTCTGTCGTCTCGACTCTGTCTTTAAGATGAAAGAATTCAATCGGTCATAAGTCATCCTTTTTCCTTGCGCATCTTTAATCACAGCGTCGAGGGTTTCAATGTGCGATATGTTATTAACGACGGCATTATAGAATGCATCACGTATTTCTTTTTCGGACAAGGGTTTTTTTCCCTGTAAATTTTCGTAGCTTTTGAGGAGCTCTTCAAATTTATCAACGAAATTAGATCCTGTCATTTTATTGGGGAAATACCGAAAAGTATACAGTTTTCGTCTGATCTCATTTGACGATAGATTTGACTCGTTTCTTTTGATTTCTTTCAACTTATCTAGCAGTTCTTTGGGATCGGAATAATGAGCAGTCTTTAGATGGTAAAAGTCATCAATGTGATTGATTATAACATGTCGTACCCTTTCTTTGTGATCATCTAATTCTTTGGCAGACAGAAATGTGGGAAACTCAACGGTATCATCCAAGATGTACAATAGTTTTTTAATCTTTAATTCTGAAAATAATTCATCGAGAAACAATTTTATCTTTGTTTTAGGAGTTAATTTATAATTGTAACGGGAAGGTAAGTCCTTGTTTAACAGTTTGAGTTGAAACCCTTCTATCCGATCAAGATCAGCCGTTCTGTGATGTAGTGTTCGATTCAGGGTTTTTTCCAAGAATGGATCAATTTTGTGTTAACGATTTTAATTTATTGAAGGTATTGCAGTAGAGTTTAACGCGTCTACTCCAAAATTTGATTGACCTACCTCTTGAGCTGTCATAAAGTGTTCCAGTCGTTCGGACAACCTGGACATTGTCGCCACTGCCTCTTCTAAGGCCCTTATACGGGCGGTGGCTCAGTCATGGTCTGCACAGCACTCTGGTGCTCCGCTCTCTGCCGTTCTTCAAGCCAGCCTATCCGACGTCTCAGGCTGTCCCTTTCTTCCTCAGGCGCTCTCCTTGTAACTAAAAGCTCATTTTTATCAATTGCTTGTCTTGAGTAGTTATTGATAACTTGTCTTTGAGTAACCAGTTTATCTTTTTCTCTGTCGTATTTAAAATTACCGTTTTCATTCTTTATTATTTTCGGCTTTCCCGAGATAGTTAAACTCAATGATTTCTCTTTTGGAACTCTGTCACGATAATTACCGAAATGCATTTCGTTAATACTCTCATCGTCCGTCCTTTTATTAGTCAGAAGCTCAGTCTTTTGCAGTTTAGTCGTTTTAAACAGTGCTTTCTTTGAATACCCGGAAGAGAAATCAAGCGCGTTCAAAAATTTTGGGACTTGCAAATTTTCAGTCCTTTTTGCAGACAGGGATACAACGCCGCCAGAGTTTCTAATTGTCCGTGATATTTTGTTAAACTCTGAAGGCTCAAAGTTAACCTTTGAGATAGCTGCGATCGATTCTTTCTTATTCGCAAATATAATTAATCCATCTTCTAATCTCACCGATAAATCTCTAACGAGATCTTCTCCGCAAATATCCGCACCGAGTTGGAAAAGTCGCAAATACGCGTCGATCACATCCTTATCTAAAATAAGGCCGTTATTACGTAAGTTCACCTGTTTAGTTCCAAGAAGGGATATAAATGGAAATGTACAAGCATGCGTAAATAACGAGACACAGTTCATCACGCACACAGCACACGTGACCACTTTGCACGCGAACAGCAGACAGGTTGGGCCACCCCTTCCCCATGCACACGTAAACCGTAGAACACATACAGTCTGGCACGTTGGGATTTAATTAAAGGAAGAAAAGATGGCGCATAAGCTGCTCGTAAATGCACACACATATGTGAACACAACACATGCGCGCGCACTATGGGACTACAAAAAGGAAAGAAACGAGCCGACCGCCATAATTGCGCCTCGGTGACGGCGTTCTGGCACACAGGTGTGGCTATGCGTCCCCGGTTCCAACCCGGTGCCTTGGCCGCCCGCGACAGCAACCACGGCCAGCGCCGCCAATCCATCCGTGTGCTCGCTTACCTCCTCTTCCGGGGCTAGGCCCATCCAAAAGGCAACGTATTTCAAGCACGAAAAATGACTGCCCCTTGACACAATTACAACACAGGACTCACTATTAACTTGGCATGCTGTGTCCTTCATTGGCCTGCCTCTTTCCTCCTGTCTTTGCATCCTCGTCTCCTCTTTGAGCGGTGACACAGCTCGTGCCTTCTCCACGCCTTCCGCCGCACCTTCTAACCCAGGTAGGGCCACCTTGCTGTCGTTGGCCGACGTCTCGCCGTAATTCGCTGGCACCTCTACCTCGACCCCGATCTCGGGAGGCACGCTGCTTTCTTCACTCTCACTCATTTTAGTAGTTGCTAGATGGAAAAGAAAAACACGTCAATCCCGGCGCAAGTCCCTTATCACAAAAAAATCCCCGCGAAGTGGAAGCGTGCCTGGGCCCATAACCTATTGACGTTTAAGTCCACTGCACGAGGCTCTCAGGATTCGGGAAAAGCCAGGAAGGATAACAAGAAGGGAAAAGCACTTAACACTTTGTAGAGAAATCGGAATTATTATTATTTTCATGAAACTGTCGTTAAACCGTCTTTACAAGCTGTTGTTTGTTACAAATAAGTCTTTACTGGCTAGAGGCTAGCGATCAACTGAACTGGCCTGATGCGCAGCATCGGGGCTCGCATATGCATAGTACATATGTACATGCTATATATATATAAACTCTTATTCTAACACTAACTTAGTAAGGCACATACATTTATAATGAGACCACTATTTTTTTTTAAAAAAAGCAGCAAAAAAATGACTGCTCTTTCAAATATTGATGACAATACTAAAAAAAAATAACTTAGTTCTAAGAGATCCGTTATTGCCGTAAGAAAATGTTAAAGGCGTCATGGCCCGTACGAGGCTGTTATTCTTGTGAGTGAGTTTTCCTATATGGTTGGCGATGATTTAGAATAATGCACAAAGTTAAAGCATTACCACTTTTTTCAGCACAGTGCAAGGTGTAGGTGCGTACACGCACGGACTGAGTCACGTGGGACATCTTGCTCTATTTTTCCTTTCGTTTCGAAAGGGGTAATTGCGCATTTTGTAAGTGCGCAGGTTGGCCGCAGGTACACTGCCGAAAAGAAAAGAAAGGCAAAGGGGGAAGCAAAAGAAAATGGGTCGAGGTGGAGCCAGAAAAAGTTAGTTAGTCACGGGACGCCCAAGCGGAACCAAGTAAAATCAGGAGCTGAGCATCGGATAGGAGTGAGTAGGAGCTACTCGTCGGAGAGTGAGGCGGTGAGTCCAGCACTCACACGATCGAAGGGGTAATCCTTGGCCCATGGTTGTCTAATAATCAACCAAGTGGTGCCCTTCGATCTGCTTAGCTTGAACGACGGAGCTTTTCTTGGTTTTTGTATCAAGTCATGTCTGTTGTTCTCTTTTTTTAAGTTACCAGCTTGCAATTATTTTTTCTCTGCGTTTTTTCCGTGCGATTCTCGCCCCGTGTCTTTTTTTTTGTCGACGCGCTCGTTAACTGTGTGTCTCTACGCTTGTGTGGTTCCGATCTGGCGATTATTTTGTGTGCGTTCCTTAACTTAGCTAGTCTGCTCAATTTTTTATTCTAAGGGCCACTGTGCTTTGTAATTGCATTATAATATTTTTTTTTTTTTTTTGCATCGCCAAACTGGCCAAGAATTAAATTTTTTGTTAAGACCTTAAGTGATCTTCCTTTTGTTTGTTTACGAATATATGAAAAGCACCGACGCGCCAGAGCGCCGGGTTATTCTATAAGGATCGAATTCCAGACAGAAATGTGGGAAACTCAACGGTATCATCCAAGATGTACAATAGTTTTTTAATCTTTAATTCTGAAAATAATTCATCGAGAAACAATTTTATCTTTGTTTTAGGAGTTAATTTATAATNACGCGCCACAGCGCCAGGTTATTCTAGAAGGATCGAGTTCCCATGAGTAAAAACGTAAATGCGGCGGGTGTTGGGTATAATTTTTTTTTGTTTTGGTGTCGCGTATACGTCGTCACGCGCTTTTTCATCATTTTCTCTTGGTTGATTCAAGAGCAGCGGCGCTGACCTTGTACGTATTACTTTGGTATACGCCGGATCATAACAGTTGTTGTCATACACGAACAGTTATACTTAAATTCTCGGAATTCACCTCCGACGGTTATTTTTATTTTCTTTTGCGTTCGGCCATGCGACTTACTCGAAACTAGTCCCATGCCGTATTGACTATAATATTCTACATTCTACGTATTCTTCTGTCCTTTTGCGTGTAGGTACATTTTTATTACCACACTATATTATGCGTTGCCGTCCATATGCCGCTTGTTTTTCACCAGCGCAGCAATTTTGTTAATTATTCGTCTCATGTCGATATTTGCTAGCGATTTACCCGAATGACGGATTAACAAACATTGTTCTTTCCGGGGACTTCGCAGGTATTTCCCAGGCACTTGGCAAGTCCTTCCCGGGGACTTGGTGGGTACTTCCCGAGTACTTGGTGGGGACTTCCTGGGCACTTCGTGAGTATTTCCCAGGCACTTGGCTGGTACTTCCTGGGTACTTGGAGGGTACTTTCTGGGTACTTGGCAGGGACTTTGCGGGTACTTGGAAAGTACCTCCCAAGTACGTAAGGGAGACTTGGCGGGGACTTTCTAGGCACTTTGCAGGTACTTCCTGGGCACTAGGCGCATACTTCCCAGGCACTTGGTGGGTACTTCCCAAATACTTGCGGGGACTTCCTGGACTCTTTGCGGGTACTTCCCGAGTGCTGTATGGGTACTTCCTGGTAATTGGTCGGTACTCTCCGAGTACTTGGCAGAGAATTCCCAGGCATTTAGTGGGTACTTCCCAAGCACTTGGTTGGTATTTCCCGGGCACTTAAAGGGTACTCTTCGAGTACTTAGTGGGTACGTCCCGGGCACTCAGCGGGCACTTGCTGGGGACTTACCGAAAACTTCGCAAATACTCCCCAAGCACTCGGTGGGCACTTGGCGGGGACTTTCCGGGCACTTCTCAGGTACTTACTGGGCATTCAGCGGGTACTTGTCGGGCACTTGGTCGGTACTCCCTGAGTACTTGGTAAGGACTTCCTGGACACTTTGCGGATACTTCCTGGGAACTTGGCTGGTACTTCCCGGGCTCTTAGTGGGTACTTCCCGGGCACTAGGCGCGTACTTCCTGGGCCCTTCGCGGGTACTTCCCGGGTACTTGGCGGGTACATCCCGGATAATTGGTGGGTACTTCCCGGGCACTTGGCAGGGACTTTTCGATCACTGCGAGAGTACTTCCTGGGTACTGTCCGGGTACTTAGCGGGTTCTTCCCAGGTACTTGGCGGATACTTTCTCGATACTAGGTGGGTACTTCACGGGCGCTTGGCGTGTACTTCCAGGGCACTTGGCGGAAACCTTCCTGGGCACTTCGTGGGTACTTCCAGGACACTTGCCAGGCATTTGGCAGGGACTTCCTAGGAACCTCGTGAATACTCCCCAGTCACTCAGCAGGACTGGGCAGGAAGTTCCCAGGCACTTCGCAGATACCTCCCGGGCACTTAACGAGTACTTCTTGGGTACATGGTGGGTACCTCCTGGGTACGTGGTGGGCACTCGGCGAGGACTTTCAAGGTACTTAATGGGTACTTTCCAGGCACTAGGCGGGTACTTCCTGTGCACTTAGTGGGTACTTCCTGAGTACTTGGCGGAGAATTCCAGGGCACTTAGTGGGTACTTTCCAGGCACTTGGTTGGTATTTCCTGAGCACGTGGTAAGTACTTCCCGAGTACTTAGTGTGTACTTTCTGGGTACTCAGCAGGCACTTGGTGGGGACTTACTGGGCACTGCGCGGTACTTACTGGGAATTGTGTGGGTACTTCCCGGAAAATTGGCGGGTACTTTCCGAGTACTTGGCGGGGACTTCGCAAGCACTTCGCAAGTACTTCCCGGGTACTTGGCGCGTATTCACTGAGTGATCGGTGGGCACTTGGCGGGGACTTTCAAGGCACTTTGCAGCTACTTCCTGGGCACTTTGCGGGTACTTTCCGGGTACTTGGTGGGTACTTTTTGGGCATTTGAGTACATAATTCAATTTGTTTTATCGCTTCCTTATTTCATTTTAATTTATTTACTGAATATTGTTAACTATTATTTATTTTCACTGTGTCAGTTTATCCTAATGGTTTAGTTTTAACTAAATGAAGATGTACATTAACCAATTATTCTATTACCGTGACATTTTCAAATTTGTATTCGATACATTGTAAAGTTTATGATTTTTTTGAATAGATGTTCTATAATTTTTGATAAAATACTAAGATAGTAATTAAAGCAATATTAAACGTATTAGGGTAAAGCATGTTAATTTGGATGATAATTAAATAATTTTCATGAGCAAAATCAACTGTTATATACTTTAATTATTGCATTTCATGACAGGACCTGTTCTAAATCGTGTACAGATGGCATACCTGGGAACGCAAGCAAGACATACCTAACAACAACATTTTTGTCCAAGAGTTCGACTATTTTTGCAAAAAAACTATCGTGTAGAGTGGAAAAATCCACACTGATATGGTCTTTTACTTCAATTGGAAGTAACATTACTTATAAGTATAAAAATTTAAAGATGTTTTTGTCCAACACGAGAGTGAGAAGGACAGTAAGCGCGTGGACAAACAACTGACAACATAAGGAGCAGAAAATACTTACCTTTTTACATCCAACCTTCAAGTTACCAGCAGTAGCTGACGCTCTTGCATGCACACATGGATATAGTTTTCACTGCTTACCGACTAAGCTCCAATGATAATGTGGCAACTTTGCAATTTCATGCGGGCACGCTATAGCCTTTCAACCCCATTTAGGGGTAGTTTGGAACGTATTTTCAATCGGCTCCCATTTAAAAGCTGTTCGTCCTTAAAAATTAATTCCAACGGGGTTTGCGTTGGAAAAAATGGCTCTACACTTGGTTCTCGGGAAATTCCACTGTCACATACCATGCTGTGTATATATATATATACATATACNAGAAAATGAACAAAACGAAGACATTGAGGATGATGAAGCTAGTGAAGAAGAGACCGAAAACGATCAAAACAATCGACAGATTTGTTTTAACTCCAGCTGCATTATAAAGTTATCAATAATCAAAAATTGTTGTTTTCTCTCATGAATATGGGTTAGAATAAGTTCTTTATTTTTCAAAAAACTAATCAAGACTTCATTTGGTTTAATTTTTAAAAAACACGTGGAAAAAAATGAGCTACAAATCCAATGAGTGTTTTTCAGCTACGATACAAATCTATTTAAATAAATTATTAAATAATACTTCGGTAATTTATAACAATAAATAGTAGACTACGGTACTTGGCCAGAAAGTTGGAGTTGATGGCTGCGAGGTTATAACGGCCGAGGTGAAGCTGAGGCTGTCATAAGTCGTATGCCATTGTCTCAAACGGTCCAGCCGAGTATCGTATAGTAGTTTTCTCCCTTCCCAAGCTAAAGGTATGCTTTCAATTAATAATACCTGTACAAACAGCATACGCTGATATTTATAGGTATTAAGGATGTATGCGCAACCAATGTGCACTTACGGCTGACAGCTCGTCGCATAATTATGCTTGCTGCTGTGCTGCCATGCATGTGTGTGTTGACGCCTGCCAACTCTGCTCCTGCGATGGCCGAGCCGAAGGCAAGGCCTTGCAGGTTGGCGGCTGGCATCAAAAAGCATATGCACAAGTTAACAAAATGGAAAATGAAATTATAGAAATAGACACAATATCACAAAGAAAATAAAATATAACCATCTAAATTTTATTCAACTACGAAAAGAAGTTTTTATTTTCTTATTGTTTAACATAAATAATAATTTATTATTCATCAATTACGGAGGATTGACGTTATACTTTTTGTTACTTTTTTTGATTTTGTCACTGTACGATATCTTCAACTATCTCGTAATTAGTAAACACACAACTATATAAAATACTGCTGCGGCACTAAACTTAGGTTAATTGGTCTTAGCTCGAAACAAAAAAAAATGTATCTTGACTGTAAACAAAAGAGACTCTTTCTTGCCAAGCAGACCAATCAGGATGTACGTACTTTCGGCTAGGAGAGGGAGAAAATTTAATATTTTGTACCTCATAAATAGCAAAAAATGAATGTTCAACACTGTAAGTTGTTGATATATTGATAAATGAGTTCAGTATAAGCTTTCCTAATCAAGACTTTTTCTTTAATCTTAGTCAGCATTGCCAGAAGCTTTAGCATTTAAGGGGAGAAAAATAATTTAAAGTTCAAATTAACGGAAAAGATTGCATACAAATGTAACTTAAAAAAGGCTGACAATAAATAGTCATTAGATGGTAACAAAACTAATACTGTTAGAGCTGAAGGAAAGGCTGGTATTGTCAGAAAAAAGTTTCATTGAGGCTAAGACTGCAAAGCTGAGGTGCTCCAACAAGTGTCCTTTTAAATGCCCTAAAATAATATCAGACCTTGAACGAGAAGAAGCTTTTACTGAGTATTATGGCCTGAAAAACAAAGTCAAGCAATAGCAGTAGAGAAGTAATTGGATTTCTCTAAAATGTAAAAGAGAATCTGACAAAGACTTTATTTAGTTTGTAGTTATTTTTAATAAGTCATTAGGACAGAAAAATTTTTACAACTTTACCTTGCCCACATCACATGGAGAAATACCTGCTTGCCACACAATGCTTCTTAACACCTTGGGTATGTTTACACTTGTATTTTAAAATTAATCCATGAACATAAATTTACTAAAAATTTGTTTTATCTGTTACATCACAAGTATTAACAATGCTCACGTCATAGGCAAAAAATATCGTCTGCCTAGTTTTCGTCTCCATAATTATGTTTTTATTTTGATTTCGATTGAAAAAAATTTTTTTTTCACAATTTGGCTTGTATCTCTATAAATTCAAGGCTAAAAGTCCAAAAAAAAAAAATTCGACAAAAACGATGAATTTGCAAAAAAGTTAATTGTAAGGTTTTGCGCAAAAATGACTTAAAATAACCACTTTCACTGTGTTAGCACAAAGCTTTCTCATACGCATGAATTTAAATAATAAATGTTTAGTATTTGAGGATCAATTAACTATACTAACATAAATACCAACAATAAGCTTACATAGCGGAAAATCCAGTAAAACCTTTCTATTTTTTATATAAATCTTGTTAAATTAAAAGTGTGGCAAGCTTTTTGTACCCCCGGAGGCCATGTTGGGCCCTACAGTTACTTTTGCGCCCATGGTTGGTAAAGAACTCATCGACCTCACCAGGCCTTAAGTGATTTGTGGGCACATAGTTGCTCTTTCAGCTGTTGGCAAAAAAAAATCTTATCCGCATATGGCGCACAAACGAACAAAAACCCTATTCTTAAGGCGTGATATCTTTACTTTGCACACTAAGTGCAAAATGTACTAATAATATATTTCAAATCCTAAATATGGTGATTAATTTAGAAAAAAATTGAAAATCTATAATACAACCTTAGCCAGGCATAGAGAAAGTTCTTATTCTTACGTATCTACTAAAATATTTTTAAGGTTGTTATTGTAGTTCTTTGATTTTTGAATCTTGTGCATGAAAAGTTTTTAATTTATTCTAAAAACGTTCGTATTTGTCAGGGCACAGTGAGAGCTTTTTTGTCCGTTTTGGATAATGTTAATACCTCATTTTATTTGTCTTTTATCGAAAAATACTAAGTTTTCATTAAAAACTAAGACCTACATAAGATGATCTCCAACAGATTTCAATGAGTCAGGGCTTAAAATGTTTTTTTTTTCTAATATTTGTGGCGGCGTGATAAAAATTATGGTCTATACCTTACTATGGTTTGAATATCACTTCTTCTTTTTAATTAGTTTCTTGTATTTTATGGCCCAACAATGCTAATCTGATTTCAGAAACAGAATTATCTTACGAAGCATTAATTAAGCTTTTTCTCGTATTTAAAACTACCGTGATACCTTTTTTGTTTTGTACATATTCTACTTCTTTACTTAATAATACTAAAAAATTGTTGAAATGTAAGACACAGATCAGATGCCCATCGACAGATTACAATTATCCACGGCGTGAAATCTCTATTTTGTATCCTTTTAGCAACTTAAGAATGGATTATGAAGTTTCTTACATTATAATCTCATAAAGGTCATAACAAATTACACTATTTAAAATAAATTCTTTCCATTTTTGCGGCAAAAAAATTCTGCATTAATTTTGTACATCAATTTGTGACAAAAATTTTTATAACATTTGCCATTGTGTAAAATTAATGTAACTATGAGTACTATTACTACTTTTTCTTAAACTAGCACTTTATTAATGAAAGGTTAACATAGTATAAGACATTGTTATTTCTTAGATATATTCACAAATAAACTGTGTGGTAATTCATTGTCAGAAGATTCTTCATATTTCGTAATAAATTAATTATTGTTTGAATAATTAACTGTGTACCTTAATTAATGATTTAAATTCTACATATTTCTTATTAAGTAGTAAAGACTGCCATGGAAAAACACTGCTGCGCAAATTTCACAAAAGTGAATGGTAATGGGAGAGAACGCAATAAGAATAATTCTTTTAGTTATCCAGTAGAGATGCTTGATCAAGTTTAACAACACATCGCTTGATTCTTCATCACAGTGTCTCACTACTGAAAGGTGAATTTGCAACGACAGTACCTGGAATCTGGACTCCCAATGATAAAAAATGTATCGAATGTACGTCAAAGAAAAGCTTTTGGAAGAATGTAAAAGAGTTAAAAAAAAGAAAGAGAACACACTGAGCGACCCAATTCAATGAATCAAAGAAAATTTCTTTACCCTCATTCCGTTAAATATTTTCTTATGAGTTAAAAAATATAAGTTAATTAAAAATAACATTTAACTAAATTAAAATTTTCTTTTTTTAATTAGGAATTTCTCATTTAGTTGTACGAAATGTTTTTTTGGATCGACTAAATGTGTTTCAACTAAAAGAAAATATTTAACGGAATGAGGGTAAAGAAATTTTCTTTGATTCGAAAAATTGGGTCGCTCAGTGATAGAGGAGGAAATAAAGGAAAAGAAAATGAACAAAACGAAGACATTGAGGATGATGAAGCTAGTGAAGAAGAGACCGAAAACGATCAAAACAATCGACAGATTTGTTTTAACTCCAGCTGCATTATAAAGTTATCAATAATCAAAAATTGTTGTTTTCTCTCATGAATATGGGTTAGAATAAGTTCTTTATTTTTCAAAAAACTAATCAAGACTTCATTTGGTTTAATTTTTAAAAAACACGTGGAAAAAAATGAGAACTATGATTTTTTTTAAACAATGCAAAACTTTTTTTTCCATTTTTGTCTGATAGTTTGTAACCAAACAATCTATACTTAGACTTTATTTATTCTTTTCGTTTACTGTCATTATCATAATAAGAAAGTTATTATTTATTTAATAATAAATGTTTGAAGGGAACATACATAATATAGTATATCATAAAAACGACTAAGTTAATAACTCAAGTAATTCGGTGTATGCCTAAAACACATTGGTGTATCACTTCACTACTAAATAATTATTAGTTCATTTTTAAAAGAATAGCTAACAACAATGCTAAAAAGAAGTCAAGTTAACGTTATGTTAGTTGTTTAAAAACTTATAAAGAAAAGAGAATCTATGATTTTGCATCATTTCGATGCAATTGCAGCTCCTATTCTTCTCCACGAATTTTTAATTAATCAACCCAATTATGGACTTGATGTTTCCTTTAAAATTAAAAAAAATGACGTTATTTATCGTTTTTACAAGAAAATAATTATTTCTTACATTGTTACTTTTATAAACTAATTTTAATCAAAGTCAGTCAGTCAATAAAATAGGCAACTGTAATGACCTTGCCTTCATGATTTTGAATTTCTTTATCTGACGTTGATTATTTATAAAACTATTTTCTTATAAGTGTTTTGAATAACAAATTAAAAAGTAAAGCTTATTAATGCTTATTATTTGTTGAAAAATTAAAAAAGTAAAAGGTAGATACAATGAAAAACAAACATTCAATGAATATTGCTTGAAAAAGCAGTGTACTCGTTAATTATTAGGGTCTTTTTTTTGTAGGGTTTCTCCTTGTTCTCAGGCTTAGTTTGGATTTTATTATGATTGTTTATTGTTTTTACTATTTTGTTTTGCTCTTGAAGTTCAATTTCATAAAAGTATACTATGTTTATTAAAAAAAAATTTCTTAGATACTCATTAAAAAAAGTAATTTTTGAACAGGTGCAAAAATTCCACAGCATACAAGATCACGTCACTGGAAGAGAAAGCGCAAAATGGTATAACTTTAAACACTCATCTTCAAATGAAATCTCAGACAAGACAATTGATGAATCGCGATAAAAAAAGCACTTTTAAGGTCAGCACAAAATGCTGTGCAAGCTACGATTTGCAAAAAACCTTAACCACGCCAAAATCTGCGATTCCAATCATGTATTATTCGTCCAAGTTGTTGGTATACCGTTTTACGATTCTGGAGATAGGTGCTGCTGTAGGGCATGCATTAATATAGATTAACATCACAGCGAGTTGTAGCTCCAATATAATCGTATCCTTTATCTTATCCCTTATTCTTCAGAAGGATAAGAATGGTGTGAATCAATTCTGATTTTATACGTACAACTGCTCGGGACAAAATCATCATCAAAATGTCTTTTTGATTTACGTGAAGGTCTGCAATAAATTACAAGTATAAGTTATCTATCAGTAAGATTCTTGGCTCTTTTTAAATAGTTGTTCTTATCACAAATGTGTATCTTTTCAGGGTGGTACCTTAGTCCAAGGACAGTTACAAGTCAATGCTTTAAAGATTGTTACAACTTCCCTGGTTAAATGCACATGAGATGCGAACGCTATAATTCATGGTTAGGCAGAATTTTTTTTTTTTTCAAGATAATTTGTTTTTTTTGTAGTCGAGCTCTGCCTCCTTATTCCCTATCAGTAGCTTAACCTCTGAACATTTTACAATTTTTCTCGTAAAACATTTTTGATCTTTTTTTTTCTACTTACAGTCGTTTGCAAGCTTCTTGCACTATAAGTCAATCTTAAATTTAATTTACGGTGGCTAATGAACATGTAACCATAAATATCAACGTAAGAAATTCCTACTTAAATTAAAAATTTAATCAGGTTAATTAACAAATTGTTTTGTAAATTATTAGTACGGAAAAGTGCACAGTTTATAACAAAAGAAGAAAAATGTGGTGTGATGTCATGAAACTTATTATTACATTGGACTAAAAGTTTGTACCGTATGACTGCATAAGAAAAATTATTTATTTGTGCCTCTATTTCAATGAAGTTCTTATCCACAGAACACCTTTTTCTGTAGCCTAGAAAGGCTTTCACTTTGCGTTCTATTGATGTAGGCCTCGTGGTGCATGGAGGTTAGGCTTTGAGTGCGTCCCCATGTGATTTTTAACCTCGATGTGCTGCTGCCAGCTGGTCATTGGACGTGCTGCATTGCTTGGATCTCCCTGCTTGCTAGTGAGTCCAGCTGCGGAATTGGCTGTTAATAGGTACGCTTCTTTAGTGTCAGCTAAAGTACTTCCTGTAGCCAGGCCATCATCAGGAGGTGACGTCCTCTGGCATCGGTGACTGCCGTGCCGTATTTTTCAAGCACCATCTGGAGGTTTTCTCGTAAATCACTGATTCACGGACCCATATTTTTCTTTACTGGCTGCTGTTGAATTCGTTTTGCTACTCGCTTGTTTTTATTTTGATTCCTACACTGTGATACTTATTAGCAATATTGGACTGTGAGCGTTTTAACGCAGTGTTGCCCAAACACAAGAGCTTTTGCTCCTATTTTATTTACTATTAGCAACAAACGCAAATTCTTTTAAAAATGCTGGCTTCCTTTTACATAAGTTATTTTTAATCACAGTTCTATCCGATACAGCCTTACTGAAATATAGTTTTAAGCGCGTTATTACTGTTATATTTGTACGTTCAAAGGACCCCGCACAGTTTGTTGCATCCGAAAGTGACTATTTTACCCGCATGTAATGATGTGATAGAATGAGAAGCGAGGAATCCATCGACCTGATCTCCTCGTGTGCTTAACACCATGACTCAAATCAGTGCCTTGCTGGTGCCACCACCCTTGATTCGTCATTAGCTAGTGATTCTGGTACGGCACAGGCTGTCGATCGGAAAAGTGAGATTGGCAATGGCCCGTCACGCGTCGGTGGGCACAGCTGTTGCGGAGACCAAAATGCTACTCGGTTAGAAAGACTTTCATGAAAATAGTCGTTTTCTCACGTTGATGACATCTAATCATAGCATTAAGGCTTATAGTACAGATCGTTTTAATGCAATTGATAAGGGGATAGATTCTATAACCAACTGGACGTCTGAGCAGGACAAGCATATTGAGGAACTCGTGTCCGAGAACGCTGCACTAAGGACCCAGATCAGCAAGCTTGTATCCTGGACGAACAAGATAAAAGAGGAGGCAAATGCGCATAGGGCCACGGAGAGGGCTAAACCAACGGTCAAGCTCAGGGTGGTGGGCATGCCATGTGAGTCTGGCTGTTTTTTTGTTGACGTTATGCGCTCCTTATTAACTATACTCGACTTACAACATTAATAAGGCGAGAAACTAAACAAAAATGCTATAAAATCTTAGAGCTCTAAGAGTTTCGTGGGGGCGGCTGGACATTTGGTGGCAACTAAGCTTAAGTCCTTCGTGGTTTTATTCAAATCGACCACTATTCGAGATATTTTTTTGGTTAAAAAAAAGAATTTCAATAAAATTAAACTCTTCTTGATTTTCTGACCTAAATACTGATGCTGTGATCAAACTATACAAAATGCTGTCACACACCGTGCATAAGCTTTATATGTGAACCAAAGACGTTGCTAGCAAACGGAAATATAAATATTTATTCTGATATCCTAATCTAAGCTAAATTTGCTGGAATGACTCCCTATAAGTTTCTTTTCAAAAATTCCGAATAATAATAGTAGTTTTTGCATATAGTACACATTAACGCGAATTTTATTGGAGCGTATGTGGACGAGATCAATACTTTAAGTGAAAAATATAATAATAAATACAAAAGCAAATTTTAATAGCTTCCTTAAAATGGGGTGCACCCACTCTAAAGTCGATTTCATGCACGCAAGGATAGAGAGCTATGTCAGAGATGAAACTTTTTTTCTCAAAAGGGATGGGCTCAAAAAGTTGACGAAACTAATGAAAAAGAACTCTCTAAGAATTTTAAAGAAATTGAGAAAACAAGATTTTTACATTTGATCTAGTAGTGGATTGTATTATGTGGAAGTCGGTCAAAATAAGAAGTGCTCGAGAAATACGCGTTATGGCAAACAGCTTAGACACATTCGTAAAAAACTACTTTTTCAATGATTTACCGAAAGTCTGTAAGATCCTAAAGAAAAACAATTTTTTTTAAAACGTTGTTACACGTAAACTATGTCGCTACCTTGCAATTAATACCGTTAAAAGAAAAAAAAAACTTAATTTAATACTGCATACGAACCTCGTACCCATTGAGTCTGTAAGTAAATATAATAAAGTTCTTACCATATAAGAAAATATAAATATATAGAATAGTTTGTCATTTAATAGTTACTAGTTATGTTATACGAACTTCAAGCGTTTCAACTTTCAATGCCAATTGCATACCAATGTATCTGAACCAGACAAAAAAATTTATCTTTGATTTTTTAAATATTCTTTTGTCTTTGAAGTCCATTCTTACAATAAATAAATGGATTGCTGACATTATTCAAAATTTATTTATGTAACTATGAGTGAAACTTCTTGCTTGTTTCATATTTAAATACGCATTACCTTTCGACGATAATGCTAATTTTTTAAATAATTTTGTAAGTTTTATCAGTTTATTTGAGTGTGTACGATACAATAATTTACACAAGTAATGACATTTTACAGTAGTTTTAGTATTTTTTAACATAAAAAATGAGAAATCTTGCGAAAAATTTCTTTAGTAATCAGGTT
>NW_019379712.1:1138463-1155924 GCF_000648655.2 Copidosoma floridanum
ACTCTATATCCTCCATACATGCCCTTTTTTTCAATATCCAATATATTTAAAACGCATAATATCAAAGCACATTAATTCTTCTTCAAGAAAATGTACAGCTCCTCGGTAGCTCAAGTGGTAGAGCAACTGTCTAGTAAACAAGAGGTTGAATGTTTGATCCACACCCAGGGAGGATATTTTTCTCATTTTTATTTATTTCTTAAGAAAATTTTTCTGAAGAAGAATTAATGTGGTTTGATAATATGAGTCTTAAGTATACTGCATATTGAAAAAACGGGCATGTATGGAGGATATAGAGTGCTTGTATGGAAAGTGCCGCTATACATGCATATGCACCTCTTGATAGAATGATTGAGATGTATCAACATTCGCTTGTATACCATGGGTCGTATGAATTTTTAACAATTACCTTTTATTCGTTATGAATCACGTTCAAAGGTAATTTTATTCAAAAGTGTAAGAAAATGTATTAAAAAATTCCTAATTAAAAGAAAATTTAGAAAAGTATAATAAATAGCAAGAAACTGTAAGCTGGTATAAAATGATACAAAATAACGAAATTTCTTAACAGCTTATAAGAGTTCACTGCAGTTGCATTTTCACAAAATTAAATTACCTTTTTGGAGTCATAATAAAACAAAACTATTCGTAAGGTAATACTGAGTTGTAGCAGACTATAATTAAATGAAACAAAACGCACTAAACTTTAGATGTGGACCGAAAGTAAACGAAACCTTACTTTACATTACAGAAAGTTACAGTTTCTTATATTTTGTTTTATTATTTTTTTTACTGGTAGATTTAGGTGTTTCTAAAAAACTAATAAACTTTATATAAAATATTACTACGGAAAGAGTCATACACTTTATTAATTTCCCAGGTAACATAAACAAGAAAACTCATAAAGGCTTGCCGCAAGGGAGCAAACTTATTTTTGCCTCCCTACAAACGTATTCTCATGGTATTTAATGAAAATAGACGTTAACGTAACAATAATAACCATGCAAAAATCAATGGTAAACAGATCAATAAATCTAATTCAACAAAATTCGTAGGTATAACTTTTAAAAGAAGACTAAATTTTAAAGCTCATAGAAACTCACAATGTGAAAAAACAAGCATTTTTGTTAAGATCATTAGCTGTTTGAGATGAGTTTGGTGAGGAGCAGATCCCAGTATTTTACTTAATATTTATAAATCTTCAATCAGATCTCGACTAGAATATGCTGGTTTTTTGATGTCTTCAAATAATCTAAAAGATTTCCAAAAGTTTGGAAAAAATACAATACAAATGCATAAGGTTAGCTATGGGATATCGAATGTCTACTCAACTGAACATATTAAACGCAGAATCTAAAATTCCATTATTGCAAATCACTAAGATACAAATTTATTCTTAAATGTATGTCAATGAAAGATTATCCGCTGCTTGGAGATCTAAACTACCTGAAAGAATTAAGCGAACATACTATTTATTAAATGAATTTCAATCCACCAACATAATTAAACATTTATAATGATACTTGGTATTTGGAGGATACTGTATTTCATTCAGAAATCCCACCTTGTTTTCGTCAGAATATAGAATCATTTATACTAGTACCTGATGTGGATATCCAATCTTATGTTAAAGATGAATCTTACTGTTTATCCAATGCAATTTTTGATGCAAAATTTGAACAAGTTATACAAAGTGAAGTGTGCATCCCTACTGATGGGTCAAAAATGGACGAAGAGAATTTATCTTTTGTAGGTCTAGCTGATTTAGTAGTTATAAAGAATGTTGTACACGTTATAGTATATACGATCAATCGCCAATTTTCTCTGCAGAAGCCTTAGCCATTACTCTGGCCTTAGAAAAAATTAATAAATCTAAAAAAGAGCTTTACTATATTTTCGGACTCTTACAGTGTGCTGAAGGCCTTAAAATGTAAAAACAATCTCATTAACCAATCCTTTTTTATGCAAAATATTCTGCGTTTACCATACAAAGCATATAATAATGGTAAAAGAATTAGATTTGTATGGATTCCTGCTCATTGTGGAATCCAAGGAAATGAGGAAGCAGACAAAGCTGCCAAAGAAGCTGCTCTGAAGGAAGTATAACTTGATGCACCTTTACCGTATACCGATGTGTTTAATAAATTAAAAAAATTGTGTGATGTTAAGAACAATGAAGAAATCAATAACTAAGCACTTAACAGTAACAAAGGTAATCAATACTTTCAGAAGTTTTTCAATAAAACATTAAGTAAATCTTAGTTCCAAGGATATAACTTGAGCAGAAATTCTATAGTGCATATTAATAGACTAAGGTGTAACCATAACTTGTTAAAATCTAGTCTTATAAAACAAACCACTGTTAATAATGTGGTCTGTGATTGTGGAGAGGGTGTTGAAAATATTAACCACGTACTATGGCAATATCAGAGAATCAAAACACAAAGAGAATTATTTTTTAAAAAATTAAGAGATATAAACATCTCTTACCCGTTAAGCATAAAGGAGTTTCTCACTAATTCAAATATCAATGTAGTCGAAGCAGTTTGCGAATTTATTTCTAAGTCAGACATAAAAATATAGAATAGTATGTTCACACATAGTTGATCTCAAACAAGATAAATAAACTAAAATGATCTTTCACATCAGATTACTAATACTATATAGATAAACAGTTCTGAAAAACAGTAATGTGATATAAGAATGCAAAGTCAATTACAGAGTCATATAATTTTATAAAAACTCCTTGTAAATCTTGCCGAATGGCCATGTACATTTATTTTTTGAGCCAATAAGACATCTTATTTTCAACTAAAAAAAAACTCTACATCCTCCATACATGCTCTTTTTTTCAATTTCCAATATACTTAAGACTCATTATATCAAAGCACATTAATTCTTCTTCAAGAAAATGTACAGCTCCTCGGTAGCTCAAGTGGTAGAGCAACTGTCTAGTAAACAAGAGGTTGAATGTTTGATCCACACCCAGGGAGGATATTTTTCTCATTTTTATTTATTTCTTAAGAAAATTTTTCTGAAGAAGAATTAATGTGGTTTGATAATATGAGTCTTAAGTATACTGCATATTGAAAAAACGGGCATGTATGGAGGATATAGAGTGCTTGTATGGAAAGTGCCGCTATACATGCATATGCACCTCTTGATAGAATGATTGAGATGTATCAACATTCGCTTGTATACCATGGGTCGTATGAATTTTTAACAATTACCTTTTATTCGTTATGAATCACGTTCAAAGGTAATTTTATTCAAAAGTGTAAGAAAATGTATTAAAAAATTCCTAATTAAAAGAAAATTTAGAAAAGTATAATAAATAGCAAGAAACTGTAAGCTGGTATAAAATGATACAAAATAACGAAATTTCTTAACAGCTTATAAGAGTTCACTGCAGTTGCATTTTCACAAAATTAAATTACCTTTTTGGAGTCATAATAAAACAAAACTATTCGTAAGGTAATACTGAGTTGTAGCAGACTATAATTAAATGAAACAAAACGCACTAAACTTTAGATGTGGACCGAAAGTAAACGAAACCTTACTTTACATTACAGAAAGTTACAGTTTCTTATATTTTGTTTTATTATTTTTTTTACTGCTATATCCATAATTCTTTTTTAAAATTGCCTAAGCCACTATAAATATTGGGAACATTTAGTTAGAATACATGTAGCAAGTACGCAATTAAGAAATTGTTAATATACAAACAATGAGGCTATAGCGCATATTAATAGACTAAGGTGTAACCATAACTTGTTAAAATCTAGTCTTATAAAACAAACCACTGTTAATAATGTGGTATGTGATTGTGGAGAGGGTGTTGAAAATATTAACCACGTACTATGGCAATATCAGAGAATCAAAACACAAAGAGAATTATTTTTTAAAAAATTAAGAGATATAAACATCTCTTACCCGTTAAGCATAAAGGAGTTTCTCACTAATTCAAATATCAATGTAGTCGAAGCAGTTTGCGAATTTATTTCTAAGTCAGACATAAAAATATAGAATAGTATGTTCACACATAGTTGATCTCAAACAAGATAAATAAACTAAAATGATCTTTCACATCAGATTACTAATACTATATAGATAAACAGTTCTGAAAAACAGTAATGTGATATAAGAATGCAAAGTCAATTACAGAGTCATATAATTTTATAAAAACTCCTTGTAAATCTTGCCGAATGGCCATGTACATTTATTTTTTGAGCCAATAAGACATCTTATTTTCAACTAAAAAAAAACTCTACATCCTCCATACATGCTCTTTTTTTCAATTTCCAATATACTTAAGACTCATTATATCAAAGCACATTAATTCTTCTTCAAGAAAATGTACAGCTCCTCGGTAGCTCAAGTGGTAGAGCAACTGTCTAGTAAACAAGAGGTTGAATGTTTGATCCACACCCAGGGAGGATATTTTTCTCATTTTTATTTATTTCTTAAGAAAATTTTTCTGAAGAAGAATTAATGTGGTTTGATAATATGAGTCTTAAGTATACTGCATATTGAAAAAACGGGCATGTATGGAGGATATAGAGTGCTTGTATGGAAAGTGCCGCTATACATGCATATGCACCTCTTGATAGAATGATTGAGATGTATCAACATTCGCTTGTATACCATGGGTCGTATGAATTTTTAACAATTACCTTTTATTCGTTATGAATCACGTTCAAAGGTAATTTTATTCAAAAGTGTAAGAAAATGTATTAAAAAATTCCTAATTAAAAGAAAATTTAGAAAAGTATAATAAATAGCAAGAAACTGTAAGCTGGTATAAAATGATACAAAATAACGAAATTTCTTAACAGCTTATAAGAGTTCACTGCAGTTGCATTTTCACAAAATTAAATTACCTTTTTGGAGTCATAATAAAACAAAACTATTCGTAAGGTAATACTGAGTTGTAGCAGACTATAATTAAATGAAACAAAACGCACTAAACTTTAGATGTGGACCGAAAGTAAACGAAACCTTACTTTACATTACAGAAAGTTACAGTTTCNAAACATTATAACTTTTTTAGAAGAAATCATTTTTAATGAGGGTACGGACGAAAAATTATTTCTTTTATTTCTTATAGCACAACTAAAATAAATATGTACGTGCTGTTTCTTACGTTTTCATTAATTTAAAAAATCTGAGAGCTTTTTTCTTTATAACAAAAAATTGCGGAAAATTTTTCAAGAAAAATCATTATAATTTCCTGTTTAGGGCAAGACAATGCAAATTTTTTTATTTTTCTGAACAAGGAGCGCTATTTTTTGTTTTATACATTACCGAGTTCTGTGATACTTTTCGTCAAAACTAAGTAAGATGTTACTCTTTTCGTTATAACCAAGAACACAGTGATTATTTTCGTCGCAACTAAGTACGTGATGATTTTTTTGTTATAAAAACTACGTTGTTATTCTTTACGTCAGAACCAAATACGCTGTGATTGCTTTTCTCGTATCTCAAAGCGCTGTGATTGTTTTCGTTGCAACGAAATGTGCTGTAATTGTTTTTGTTGTAACGGAGTACGCTGTGACTCTTTTCGTCGTAACCAAAAGTGCTGCAAATATTTTAGTCACAACCAAGAGCGCTGTAATTTTCTTCGTAATGACTAAGAGTGGTGTACATTTCTCCCTTACGACCAACAGCAATGTGATTCTCTTCGTTGCACCTAAGCGCGCTGTCATTCTTCTCCTTGAACCTATAACGCTGCAATTTATTCTGTCACAGCCTATAGTGCTGCAATTTTTTTCGTTTCAATAGAGTAGTGTAATAGTCTTTGAAACACTTCTGAGTTGAGATGGTTTTTGATTGAGGCGTCGATAAAAGATTGTTGAGTAGAAAAAATAACGTGAGTGCTGTCAACTTCTTTAGTGATAATACCAAGACTGATCCTAAAATATATTAGCAGAACAAAAAAGTACCAGCTGCTGATGGCATATGGAAAGTCTTTTTTTTTTAAAACCTTGAAATGATAGAAGCATGGGGGAAAGAGCTGAGGTAAAATGCGTAAGAAAGTAATGCTGATTAAAAAAAGTGTGGGAATGGTTCTTAACAGACTATAAACGTTCATTAACAGCTTTTAAATGACATAAAAAAAACTTTTTAAGCAAAACTTGTATTAATTATATGAAAAAGGTTTACGTTAGAAGCGTTAATGTTGTAGCTAAGAACCATAGGATAACAAAAGTTCTGAAAAAAGCCTTAAATCCACGGTGTTAAGAAAAAAACAAGATTAGGGCGAAGAAAAAGTTTATTTGTGAGAGTGAACATGTTAGCATAGAGAGTGACAAATGAAATAATGCCAGAAAGAAAACGAGAAATATTTTCCTACGATCCTGAAAGGCAGAGTCTATCAAGGGCTCGTCAAAACTTAAAGTTTAGAATTTAAGCTAGAAAAGGCTTGTATAAGAATAAAAGATGTTTCTTGTACCAAAAAAAAAAAATTATCTTTAAGTAGAAATAGTAGAATATTGTCAGCCTCTAGTAAACAAACAAGCAAAGACAGTGGGAGATCTCGGATGAGTAAAAAATACCAAAAACAGAGCCATGTTGGAAATATAGTACATTAATTAAGTGACAAATACAAGAAACGTTCAACTTACGTTGAGCAAGATTTAATGTATACATATCTCTGGAAATTATTTTAAGAAAGACTAGTTAAATCTATCTTTCTGATGCGACAGCTGCCATTATCACAAGGAAGATTGCAAGAAGAACGCCTGATGTTTGGCTTCCAACATTTAGAAAGACCCAAAAGGAGGACAAAAACAAATTACCTGAAGGGCACAAATATAGTCTTCGTAAATAGAACTTAAACACCTATGGTATTAGTATCAATTTAAACTCTGTGTCCCTTGCTTGAAATTTTAACGTGAAAGTAAATTCTCAGCCAAGTATCTTTGGAAATTAGTGTAGCAAAATAAGGAGATATGTTGTCTGCATCACCTTTTACATTATAGCAGAAAACAACATTTAATACAAAAGTGTGTATCCTATACTAAAATTAAGTTTATACTTATGCGTATTGTACGTAAAGTCATTTACGACGAACATATTTCAGGAACAAAATGAAAAAAAAATTATTTTTACTAATAACGACAATCATAACAATGATAACCCCATGAAAATACCTTGAAACAAAATTAAAAGGTTCGGCAAGCTTGGAGTACTGAGCTTATATTTCAAAGGGAATTTCAGAAGCCTTCATACTTTGGCCACATGTATAGTACTGTTCTGAATAAATCCATTTCTTAAAATAGTTTTAAAATCAAAATATAAGAACGGTAAAGTCTTTTTTTCCTTGGTGCAACGCTCATTTTGTGCGTAACATATTAATTAAATTAGCTATTATTGACTTTTCACTGGTATTGTAAATAAACCTTTCATTGAATAAATTTAAGTAATAATTAATAATAACTATATTATTTATCATTAAAATTAACATTTAAGTATACTTTTGAAATAGCAAGACACTACAGTATTTAGTATAAGGTTTACACGATGTACCAGTCGGAAGTCAATATTACTGAGTTGGAGTCTGTTAAACTAGACAGTATTATACTTAAAGTGTCTTACAAAATGTTTGTTGTGTAACAAAAAGTAAGAAAAAAAATTGATTTTTTTTCTCTTTATCATACGAAACTTTTTAAGAATACAAATTTATTAAAAAATCAAGTAATCTAAAAACTAACATTTTTCAATGTTCTAAAAATAAGAAAATAACTCTATGGAGCTGAGAGAGGGGCCACTCAAAACGTGAAGGCATGTCATTGAAAGTTACACCCTTGATCTATACACGTCATGTTTATACATCCCATTAATAATCCCTTAAATAATATACGCCCCCACGTTTTGAGTGGCCCCTCTCACAGCTCTGCAGGGTTATTCTCTTATTTTTAGGACTTTTAGAAACGTGGATTCTTAGATTTTTTAAATCTATTAATTATTTTATTATTTTTAACTTTGTTGTTTGTCTGTTTGCCAATAATTTGAGTGAAAACGTGCAAGAAATTTTTTTTCGATTTGACTGAACACATAAAATAAAATACATAAAAAAACGTTATTCATGCAGAAATTTATTTACTTACAATCTTTTTATCGATCATTTTCACTATGCTGTCATAATATCTATGGATAGAATGTATTAGGTTTTTTTTTAGAGTGCCAGGTTCACCACGTGGAGATATGAGCAGGCACATGGAAAATAGAGGCTTATATATTGCATATAGTACGTAAACACCTGGAAAATACAAAACTAAAACAAACATAAGATAACGACGAATACGTCTCATCCCAATATCCCACTAATATGAAAAAGGTGAGAGTTTGTAAATGTGTATGTCTGTTACCACTTCAGATCAAAACGGCTGGAGCGATTTTAATAAAATTTGATATAAGACTATACGCCCTGAACTAACCTAAAAATTTCAGCCTGCTTACTTATCGGAAACTGTCTCAAAAGTCACTCCATACAAATTCTATCAAAATTAGTCCAGCCATTTTTATAGTTTTAAATTGCATTGTCATCGAGTTTGAAGCTACCCTGAAAAATTTAGCCTGCTAGCTTATCGGGAAGTGCCTCAAAATTGAGTTCCAAAAATCCAACCGGAACGACAAACAAACAAACAAACAAGAAAAGTGAGTGTATAATAACGTGGAAAAATACAATTCTTGCCACTATGTAAGAACAGTAAAAATTTCTTCCAAAATATTAACTTAACCTATGAAGCAAACCTAACTTTCTGTTTTGTAAAACGTTATATTCATTCAAACATTATAACTTTTTTAGAAGAAATCATTTTTTTAATATTAAATTTAAACCACTAATTAACGTTCAATATCGCTTATGTTAGTTAATACCAGATAAAATAAAATACAATTGTACAATTTTGAATATATTATGTTTTTCCTTCTTTTTCTTATGAAACAACATTATCATATAATTATCAGCAATTTTGTCATCAAGCTTATTACATAAATTAAATTTCTTTTTTAAAACAATTTTGAGATAAAATGCTTAGTTATAAATATAATTAAGTTTATTATGTTGTTTTAAGAATCCTGAATAAGCCATATTTCGATTTTTTTTTATCGTTACGTCTTCCTTACGTATTGATAAAATGCAAACGAATTCTCACGATGAACAGTTTTTTATTTCTAAAATACGGACTAAGGTTCTTAAAGCTATGTACAAGTTACTCAAGAAATTATTTTTATTTAACGCTTCTTTTTTTCTACTATTTAAAAAATTAGTTATTAACATATGATAATTGACTATTTAATTTGCTAAGTTCCGTGTGAATAAGGGTAGCTGTTCATTATTCAGGGTACTGCAGGAAGAAATAAGAGTTTCTTATCTTATATATGTTACCGTATTACAACTTACGTACACGATTTATAGGACGCAGCCGTTAATTGACAATTTGTAAATAAGTTAACTTCTTGGTTTTGTCTTTGAAATACGTTACACGGATGAAAAAAAAAGAAAAAAATTGAGTTATGGTTTTATTGTTCGACATCTTATTACTTTCTTTGAGCTCTAAATTATATCACCTGAAGTAGGCTTCATTATTTATGAAAAATAATTACAATAAGTGGCAGTGCTTGTTTCAAATAAAATATTTTATTTTTAAATGGAGTTAGCTAATTATCTAGATAATTACGAGGATCTTATTGTTAGTTAGGTTCTACTGTTTTTTATGTTATTTATAATTTAGAATCTATATTTTGTTTATTATGAAAATGATTTTTTTTTGTGTAGTATTGATTAAAGCTTTAATTAGTAATAATGTGGCCAGTAATTACACCTTGGGTTATGTGGTTAAAAAAACTAAAGTTATTACTTATCAACTAAATATACAACGAACAATCCAGGGTTACTTGGTTAAATTTCTTTGCTCATAGAGTTACTGGGTTTATTAGTCTTAGATTAGGTTATTTGAATTTAATATTTTTGAATTAACCACTGGTATCATGACTCGTAATTCACTGCAATCGGGAACACTGGCCACATTGCAAGGCTACACTCTACTACACTACCGGCTATGCTGGTACTAGCTAACTTGACTGGCGCAGCCATAATCTAATTTAAAGACGTCATCCGACGCTATGTTTAAGATAAAAATTGGATATACCCATGATGTGATAGATATATCAGTTCTGCGGTAGGTAGTGTTAGTGGAGTGTAGTGCAGTAACATAGTGAAAATGTTACGGAATACTACCCCTGGTCTCTGGTAGGGATGTTGATGGACTGGACATTAGAAATTAACTTTTAACAGCGCCAAATAGACGCAATGAAGAGATCCTAACGTGTTAAACATTTAATTACGAATACAGTAATATTTAAAAACTAATAAGCCTTCAACCACATGACTCGAAGCCCTTACTTCACACTTCATTTAATAATGTAACAATTTTTAATAACAGAAGCACCTTAAACCAGACGATTCAGTGCACCAACATTTTTTATTAATTGACAAATGATTAATAACATAAACATCCTTTACCAGATAACCCAGTGTACTTACTTGACACTTCATAATAGAGCAATGATTAAAAACAAACTAGCTTGTCACTAAATAACTCAGTTTAACGAGATTCTTTACTTTTAGAGTAATTAATAAAAAGAAAAACATCTTTAACACGATGTAACTCAGCGTGCTTCCAAATAAGCTATTTACCAGATAATAAAGTGTGCTTACTTGCTTTGCTACTTTATTAAGAAATACAGAGTTAACAACAGGATCACCTTCCACCAGATGATCTAACGTACTCATTTGCCACTACATTTATTGATATACAAAATACAAGTGATCCGTTCATCAGACCACCCAATTCGCTTACTTGTAATTTTACTCATTATAAAAGCAATAAATAATAATAAATCAGTCTTTCACCAGATATTCCAGCATCCTACATATTTCAATCATTCATAGCTGGAAAACCAAGCGAATTATTGGTATACGAACAACGCCACTAGCACCAATTTCTACATGTAAATTTACGTAAGGTGGTAGTCTTGGAAAGGCTATAGATAAGAGGCTCTGTAATGAGTTATATTAGGTAGCGGTTTTTATAAGCCTGGACAGGAGGCTGTAGTATCCGTTGTTTTAAAACTGTATATACACGCATCAGGCTTCCAGTCTGTATTAGGAAAAATGATACGGCGTTTCGGGAAGCATTAAAATGAATGGATTCGGGTTATTAAATCAACATACCTTATATTTCCTTACAACACGAGTGAAGGAGGAAAATACTCATCGATGTACAATTACTTTTTAAAAATTATTATAAAGAGTGAAATTTAGGGCTATTCAAATGTAAATAATAGCGTAATAATAATACCATACAACTCGTGAAAGGCATCCCCCTAATTGCTTATTCTGTTTGTATTTGCAAGAATGGATAATATTTACATTGCACAAGTGAGTCACGTACAGTATTGCATGTACTATGTATACTATACTGGATGAAGTATATATATATATACACGTGTGATTGATTTTTATCTACTTTGTACTTATAGTGACGAATTATCGTTTTACAACGCAAGCGAGCAAGCAAAGATTGTAGGAGAGCACTTTGATGTTCGTTTAATGATTTTACCTATACAGATACCTCAATAACATCCATCTATACTGCGTTTGGCTTCTCCACATAACATCTTGCTCAAAACTGTAGTAATGCTAGTTTTGCAAAATAAAGACATTCCGCTTCTGTGCACTCACACAGGAGACTCAAGCGATCCTCCTTTCTTTATTTTTTTTTTAGTTTATCTATGTTCAAGTGGTATTTATGTTTAGTGTTTGCATTATTTTCAGCTGAAATCAAATTTGCTTGATAATTTTCTTCCATATTCTAGGGGTTTACGATCAAACCGAAGTAAAAATATTGGTATTTTCATGGAGGAATTGTGCTTTATCACAAAAACTAAACCATTTATGAAATTAGTCATAAGGTATGAAATTATAATGTTTGTATCAAGTAGTGATCTTATAATGATAAGTTACTTCAACATATAACAGCTACTATACATTGGTTATGATAAATCATGTTATTATCTCAAGTTTGATAATATTGAGTCCACCTTCACCAAAATAAACAAGATTATTTACTGAGAATCCGTTAATCCATGTTCTTGTTTCGATAGTGATTAATTTTGTTCTTCTGTTCAATTTTATTGATGAGTGTTTACAAGTGTTATGAATTTCAAGATGTATAAAATGTGAGACATTATGGAGTGCTTAAGATAAATCTTACTGGGAATCCATTGTAAAAATCATGTAGATTTATGTATTAGTAGTTTCTACAGGAACGGCGAAAGTAGAATTTCAAGAGTTTCATTGTATTTGATACGTAAATTTGACAACTATTTCAAAATAGTGTCAGAAATTCGTATGACAAATTTGTTGCAAATTCATGAGGTACGCTTCCTGGCTGGTTACTCGTCCAGACCTAGAGAGTTGCCTAAAATAACGTATACCTTCCCATGAAAGTTTACATATTACCAGTGCATCCAAATAGATCAAACTACCTCGAAAAGTAATGAACATGTGAAATAAAATAACTTACAATAATTTGAATAGAATACAACATACTCGAATATACATGTCAGTATGTTGAATAACTTGATAAGGGTGAAAAACGATGTAGGGTATACAAGTTTATCTGATTATCTTGAAATAAATTAAAAATGTTCAAACTTAATCAAAATGTAGTGGAGTAAGGTATAATACAGCAACGAGTAAGCATAAAAAATTTTATTATAAATTTAGAATACTTGTTTATTCAAAAATTATCTAGTTCACTTTGAAATACTGAACGAATCGATTAAAATATATACTTAACTATTAAAAAGCATCTGTATAAGTACAATGAAGTGCACCAAAATGCACAAGTAACAACCTTTAAAAAAAAAATAATTAAGTGCAATTGGTATAGATGATTTGAGGTTTTTAATACGTTGTAGATTCAATAAGATATCAGCATCTAGGCTTTAGTGCTTATTCTAAATTTCAAATTCGTTACTCAGGAGTAGCATCGTGTTTGAAACGCTAATCAATATCTAATACAAGTGTTTTGTATGATAAAATACGAATATTTTTTCGGTAGATGCTTGTACATCACTATTACGATCCACGCCCATCGTTTCATCAGAGAAAACGAATATCAATGTATCACTAAACAATATCAACTAATTACATCGTAAGGTATTTAATTAATAAACGCTACAATTGCTTGGATTATATTGAGACTTATTTAAACCTATGTGTTATCATAAGTCGAGTTTATAACATGCAAACCAATTATATTGCATCGAAGAAGCGTCTGGAAAAAAGTGATACAATGATATTGATAGTAGAACTTAGTTAACGAAAAGAACCGACAGAAACTGGATATTTTACTTTTGAACTTTGGTGTTATAAAAGAACAACAACTCTTTTGCTCAAGATATTAGTGAATAGTACCAGCTCCACTTGAATAAAAATAACTATCTCAGAGAACTCAAAGCCTTCGTATAAATACCTTATTTATCTACAATTATTATAGCTGCATACTCTTCCGTACCCGTTAGGTAGCACGAGACACCATCGATTTTTTTTTCAAAATGATTTATCAATACTCTCACTGTGAAAGCACCTAATCGATGGCCTTATTCTTTTTTAAAAGGCAAATTACCTAATTTCGTCTTTCAAAAAGTAAAAATTTTAATTTTCCTTTTGTAAACAACTAAACTTTTTGATGTGCACTTTAAAATAGACAAATTTTACGAATTCAGTCTTTTCAAAACATTTAATTATAATTATAACCTTTGAAAAGATGAAAGTTTATTTTTTTAACTTTGATCTACATACATGTATGCGTATAGAGATGTCCAAAGTCATAATATAATAGAAAATAAAAAATTGGAAAAAACGTAATTTTCAATAACTTGGGAACTTTTTACTCAAATACTGTGGGGTTTAGGTGTATACATCCCAAAAAGGTTTTTGTTTCAAGTATGCCAAAGAATCTGAAAGTATCTATTTATGACTGAAAAAATATTGTTACTAATTCGTTTCGAAAAAATTTGTTAAAACAATACCTGACCATATTTTGGTCTGGCAGTACATACTTATTTATAAACAGTAGCACATTTTTTAAATAAGATAGCCTCAAAAAATTTCATCCTAATAATTTTTCCTGTTCAATTTTTGATTTGCCCAGGACAAAAACATTGTTTTAAAAAAAGCTGTTGTAATATTAGCCTTTGTGTCGAATTCAAACCCCCAAAACATAAAATTAATTCATTAAGATAGACCTAATTGTTTTTAATTCTTTTAGAATTTAAAAAAACAAAATTTTATATTTTAGAAAGATTAAATTTGTTATTGTTGTCTTATTAAACTTATACATTACGCGAATGAATCTTTTGCAAAGGCTAAACTAATATTTGTTCTTTTGTAAAGTATAAACTATAAAATTTTGTCTTTTAAAAAGACCTGATTTTACTGTTTCGTCTTTATTAAGTAGAAATTTTACGATTTAGTCTTTTGAAAGCCAAAATCGATTAATTTCGTCTTTCTACCACCCAAATTTAGTCTTTTCGTTTGGAGTGTAATGAGTTGCTCTGGAAACAGTAAGAAAATAAATTTTCGTTTTGGTTCGTGTCTTCATATTTTTGTTATCTTTTAGCATCGCTTTAAAAAAGTTTTTCTGTAGTTATTTTGCTTGAAAAATTAAAGCATATCTTTTTTTTGTTAATTCAACTGCTATGTCTAAGCTTATCACTACTAATATTTCTGTCTCTACTATTATCTCTGATGTCTTTACGCATACTATCTCTGTAGTTATTTTTATTAGAACTTGTTTCGTCGAAAATTCCTCAATTCGAGGTTTTCTTGTGGTTAATGTTTGATTTTTTTTATTAGTAATTAGGCGCAAAACACATGCAAGGAATTGACATTTGTTTTCTATTAAATAAGAAGTCTAATGATAGTTGGTAAGTAATTTTAAACAACGTCTAATGGTGGTACTGTCGAATTTTGTATTTATTAAAAAACAAAACGAAGTTTCAGCTGTTTGGGCAATGTCCTGGCTCTCATCAGGTACAAAAATCTATGAGTTATGACAAATCCTTTACAATAAAAATTTTATTAAATATACAATAAACGTTAATTGAGTAAAGCTTGTAACAAACCTCTGCCTATTACAAAAGGGATGTGAGATCGTAATGGAGTCAGAGATTTTAGTTTAGTTGTTTTTATACCTTGCACATACATGAATGACATAGTATACGCACATAATACGATCAAATAAAAATCACAAGCAGTTCCTTGTGAGACGCACAAAAACAGTTTATGTTTTTTTAAATTAATAAATAAAAAAAACCCTTAAATCATCTACATCAAGTTAGTCTCCTTTCCTGATTGACTTAATCTGGGCCGTTATCGGTAACCAAAAAGCAGATAAATCATTTTGTAAAAAATGTACACATTTACCTAAAAATATATATTTTAATTTTATACGTAAATGAAAAACGGATCAATTATATAAACTTATTATAAAAAAAGCAAGTTCTAAAAATACATAATAAAATAAGAATTTTTTTTTTTAATAAGAATAAAAAAATACAACAGTAGCAAGGACAAAAAGTACAAGAGCTGTCTGTCTCATTCATAGTGCTTATCAATGAGATCGCATATATAATTTGCGATGCACAGAACGTTTTGATTTTTTTTTTCTATAACTAAGTAGCTTATCAAAATTCCGGAGCAAGACAACCTAGAACTATAGAAAACACTCAAATGAAGTGTTTTGGATTTACATTTTGTAAATGAACACTTAGTTAGTGGTAAAATAAACTACTCAAATTGTTGCATAAATTTTAATTTAATGGTAATCATTAGTTTTTTTATGACATTATATAATAATGATAACCATTAAATACTAGTAAATTGAATAATTACCATTAAATACTAGTAAAGCTCCACCCCCCTGCGCACTCCACGTGCCGACCCCCCCTTTTATTGTGTTTTAACTGTAATTTTTTTTAAATAAGGTTTGTATTAATACTTTTTAAAGCCTTAAAAAATAATAAAATTAATTGTTAGTATGAAAATTACATGTTAAAGTATATTTTACAGAATTCGAAAGACTATGGCATTTTTCGAAAATACTCGGGAATAAATTTCTTACGATGAGGAATGATTACTGGTTTGCTTTTAGAAAAATATGAAGAACAAGTTGCTAATTTTAAATAAAATTGGTGAAGTTTATATAGACAGAGAGATGGGTGCCTGACTTTTTGTTTGTGAGCTTTATTATTTCTTCTAGTGACTTTTTTTTTTAAATGAGCTTTCTATCCTGTATTTGTTAATAGATATTTCTAAGCTTTTATAACTATATATGCCCCCTGCGCGCTCTGCGCATTAACCCTCCTAATTGCAAATTAGATGTACGAAGTATGAAAAAAAACCCGAATTATATTAATTGTTACTTAAAATTTATATATGTAGAAAATGTATATTGATCATGATTAATTACATGAATTTTTAACAGTCACTTTTTATTTTCCCTGACTAATAACAGCTATTTCTATGGGATTAGTAGAACACGATTTTTGAAACGATATAATTTTTAAAGAAGCATGTCACGTTCTGCTGCCTCATCAACTACGAAAATTTTTCGCATGTTTTATTGTGTCTGAAAATTTTTTTGGTAATATTATTTGGAACAAATACAAAAAATTTTTCATTGGAGATTGTAAAGATGATCAAAATAAAACTCTTTTACGATCAAACGAAATTTTCAATTCTGTACAAATGTCTTGTAAAGATTCCAGTTTCCCAGAACCAACAGAAACGATAAAAAAAAATATTAAGACTGACAATGATAAAAGTATATTTTGTAAACATAAATTCCATGAAATGTTTTCACAACTTAGTCATGATCAACGTCAAATTTTTCAAGAAATAATAAAACTTGAAAAAAAAATTTTTTTCATCGATGGTCCTGGTGGAAAAACTTTTCTTTACAAAACACTAATTTATCATTTCATATCAATAAAAAAAAAAATTCTTACAATGGCTTGGTCAGGTATTGCTTCTATTCTGCTCCCAAAGAGAATGACTACTTACAGAACTTTCAGACTTCCTTTAGACTTAAGCACTATAGAAAGTGCATTCTTCCAGTTGAAGCCAGATAAACAAAAATAACGTAATGTAGAAGTAATTATTTGGGATGAAGCTTCTACAATACTGAAAAAAGCGTTAGAAATCGTTGATAGGACTTAAAAAGATTTATCTAGTAGTAATAAACCTTTTGTAAATAAAATAAAAATTTTAGGTAGAGACTTTCGTCAAATTCTCCCAGTAGTAAAAAACGGAAGCAAAACTACTATTGTTCAAGAAACCATAAAATTTTCCAATTTTTGGCCTTTATTTAATATTTTTTTGTTT
>NW_019379712.1:1157289-1188725 GCF_000648655.2 Copidosoma floridanum
GGGAGGAGGGGGGAGCTAGCAAACAAGTAAGATTACTCGAAAAATGCAAGAAAATAAAAGAATAAATACCTTATTTGGTGGGGAGCGGGGAGGAGCAAAACCTCGCTCTAACTCTTACGACTACATAATATAGAAAGATATATATATATGTATAAATAGCAAGTCATCTATGTGGCAATTTATAGCAAACTGGTGTAAGATGCCGACTTCGGTCCGAAAGCGCACTGTAGTGACAAGCCTTAGTTAGGCCATCAGGATATGCAGCTGTCGCGCATCAGGCCGAATGTTTTTGTGCGTCAGCCTCACGAGGTCTTCTGTTCGGGTATCTTGTTGTCTATTAAAATAATTATTCAAGTATTGTATTCTTAATATTTTGAGAAAAGGCGCTGTGGGGGTTTTTCCTTATGTGCGATAAGGTATGCTGTAAAACCAGGAGCACAATGTGTATGAAGAAAGAAATACAAAACGATTATCATTCGATTTTAAAGTATATTAAAATCTCTTGTCTTATAAAATAGTTACAAAATTTGGTTCAATGCAATGACTCATTTATCGATATAATGAAAAAAAAAATAAGAAAACATAACGTAGTTGTTAGGCACTATTTAACTCCAATTAATCATGGATTCAAAATAAACAATATAATGTGTCTTTTCTGTTCGCACGACTCACTCTTTTGTATCTGAGAACTATACAACTTTTTGGACAGACTTGATTCATAGAGCATTAACGCTACTTCTCCTGTAACAATGATATAATATTTGAATCACGAAAACGCTTTTTTTTTATACGAGTCTCACACGATATTTACGATTGACGTGGCCTAGTACATCAATAAATTATAATTTTAATTAGTTCAACAACCTACTTCAGACCTTCGTTTTTATTTCGATTTAATAACCATTCAACGCAAAATAATAATTGTAAATAACAAAATTTGGATTCGCCTATACGATCTCTTTCATGAAAGAGTTTTATGTTCTAATAGACAATAATTAAATATTGAATTGAAATTCCTTACACTCTATTTTATATTGGACTCAATAATCTCTTGGATGTAATATTAAAAAAAATATATAAAGAGTACAATTGTAGGCTCATCACAGAATCAACGGGATATATCGGCTAGACAACACGGTAGTATAAAAACAACAAAAGAAATGAATCTCAAAAACAAAGAGATAGGCTAGTCAGTCAGAAAAGAAATATGAGTACGCCTACGAAGCCACCGCAAGAGATTTATTGCTTCTGCGACGAGGAATTATCGTAATAATAATTCACAAACTCCTTTCAATTGCCTATTGAATAGCCCCCTTTTACTCACGCAGACTGGGAAGAGAAAACAGGCAGAGGCGAGAGGCTTAGGATGAAGAAGACCTTGTTCCCGGAGAGGACCCAGAGAAGAGAGCCAGCGGTAGCTGAGCACCCCTCAACTGTTCAACTTGATTAGGTCTGGTTCATGAGGAACTCTTCCTCTGAATGACACTCACGTCATGTCTTTCTAGCCTCTCTCTGCTTTTTCCTTTCCCTGTGGCAAGCCACCGAAACCGATGTCTGTATTCGGGCATTTTCGCGTTTCCTTATCCCCGGTCGGGGCCCTATGCGTCTAGTCCCTGCTGCGCTTTTTGTAGTTTTGTTTTGTGTTTAAAATTTTTATTTTATTAAAATTGATGTTATGCGTAAATTTAATACTATGTTAATATAGTACGAATATATTTTTTTTTCTCTATGTCTTTTTGTGTTCTGCCATTTTTAATTTTACAGCTCTGGATATTTGACCGACATAACAGCAGTTGCAATTTGCACATGGTATGTGGTAAATAACATTATTTTTATCGAGTTGCTCGGTTACTCCTTTTCCAACTGGAGAAATTGAATTCAATTTATTGTTTAAACTGTATACAAGACTAGTGTGAAGCTTCTTACAATAATATTTAATAGGACCGTGCAAGTGAGGAATATACGGTAATGATAAGATTAGTTTATAATCGTTATTATTCCTACTGCGATTTTCAATCATACTCATATTTTTTAAGGTACTTATTCTTTTGTTTAAAAATTTATCAATAAATTTTTGAGCATAGTTGTTAGCTTGTTAAAATTTATTGATTAATTTTAAAATATCGTTATGGAATTGAGTGTCTGCTCATTTAATGGACAAGTCTATTAACAAGTAAATAATACCTATTTTATGTTGTATCAGATGGTGGGAGAGAACATTTAAGTATCGGCCTGAATGTGTGGGTTTTTGGTACCAATTAGTGAGTACTGTGCATTTTATTGGATGATAATTTCCAAATCTAAGAAAATGATGCTGTTGTTATTACATGTCTCTACAGTGAATTGTAATTCTGGACAATAGCTATTAAAAATATTTTAGTATAGTTGATATATTTAGTAGGTATACATATAAGGATATTATCCACATTCGGTACGTATAGTGAAACATTAAAACATAACTTCTCTAAGCACGAAATTTCAAGCAAACGCATTACAATATCATACAGCACCAGACTACAGGGACTGTCCATTGAAGAGTTAAAAACTTGTTCATAAAATTTGTTGTTGAAATAATAAAAAGTTGAATTTAAAATTAAAGATACACCTGTGCAAAATTCATCGAGAGAAACATTTATTTTACCGTTTAAGAATTTCTCAAAATGTTTTATTGCATTTATGATCGAGGCTTTACTAGTACTAGTAAAGAAACTCACTACATATAAACTTATAAGAGTGTAATCAGGTGACATAATGATGTTTTTTTATATATTTTTTAATTTATAACTATTTTTTATGTGTGATTTCCCCAGTGGAATATTCTGAATCAAAAAATTAGAAAGAAATTTAGAAAAACTATAGGTAGGTGAATTCAGTATCGAGACAATAGTACGGATAGAAAAGTATTTCTTGTGTATTCTTATTAGTCTGTAGCATTGAGATAAGTTTTTTTTATGAAAATCTTTATCAAACTTATTTTAACCATCAAAAATACCGTATAGATCCTACTTGCTTACAAAATTTGTAGTATCTTTAACTAATTGCTTTAAAGGATTATTTTCTAGTTGTAAATAGTATTTATCATCACTTTATAATTTCCTTACTTTATAAATGTAAGCTTCTTTGTCAATGACAACAGTTACATTACCATTGTCTACTTTAGTAATTAAAATGTGTTTGTTATAGAAAAAAAAAAAAACTTGTTTTTTATATACAAATCGCTTATATACAGCGCAGCTGCACCATGCGCTAACTTATGTACGACGATCAACGCTATCTTACGCGATACAAATAGATCACGACTTGATTGAAAACACGTATATGGTTCAGGGCCCCACGGTATACAACAAGGTGGTGATCGCTAACGAAACACTCATTAACCTTACCTTTACCTGCTTTTGTATCTAGCTAGGATTTGCAAGCCATCGTGGCATATTATAATCAAGAACGCGAGCGTATGGACTTGACAACTTGGTCGGACCCATACGCAAAGTTACGTACTGAAGTTCCAAGAAATTCTTACCAGATAGTCTTGAGCCCACTGAGTGTTCTTGCTTATAGACCTATAAAGACTCACCCCCTGCTTTTCTTGTATCTGTCTTAGAAGCGCCCTATGAGCTCGTATCTATTATGGACAACTTAATCGACTGTGGTTCGAGCGTGATCTTATCGACCGTATCCAGTAAGTTCTATGGCCTACGCTCTTCGTTATGTCGATCTTTTCATTACATTAGTTTATTAACCAATATATCAAATTACTCGGAGCTTGAACAGAGCTAACTCTGACACACATCATATTTTGATTTTCCTTATTTAAATACTAATCCTACTTTTAAAATTCATGATCTTGGCAGAAATAATTAAACCAATGTCTATACTCAGGTAAAAAAACAATGACTAAACATGTGTTGAAATCTGTTGCAAAGATGGATTGTTATAATTCTTTTGAGGTGTAGTTTCCTTCTAGGCTGCAGTTCTAAATCATGTCTAGAAAATTATTTGTTCTAAATTTTGAAGTTAACTAGCCAAGCCAAACATAAAGAGATCCTTTTTAAATAAGTGTGTAACTTTTGTTATCAGACAATTTGAAATTGATTTGATCAAACCAGAAATATTGCTTGTCTACTTAATAAGCATCTCTTGACTTATTATCAGATTTTATAACTCTAAATAATAAAATAAAATGGAAAAAAAAAACAAAATTTTCGATTCAAAGCTCTGAAGTGTATTAACATTCTCGTTTAAAGCTTGTGTTTTTGTTCCTTGCCACAAAAAGTCTGCAGTTACTTAACAAACAAACAATATTATATGCGTGCACCAAAAAAAAGGATGGACTTATTTTAAAGCAAAATGTCTGTTATTGTCTGGCTAGGGTCAGCCCTTGGAATACTAAATCTGCTAACATAAGATTCATACACTTGCATCTTTTTAAATTGTGTTGCCACACTGCGTTTTACCCAGTAGTATGTTAGTAAAGTGAACCCACAAATGCGAATGCAGGGCTTTATAGTGATCTAGCAATCTCCCTTGACGAATGCACTTGTGAGAGATTAATGATTTACTGCACCTATACTAAGTTATTCACACACTTACGTGTATAAACCTTATTGAAAGAGTGAAAACTATTTTAACGTTATAATCATACAAAAAAAATTGTATACATTCACATATACTTATGCGAATAGATAAACTTGTGTGTCCATATGTCTGTTTTTACTTATGTGGTAGGCTAATGATATTTTTAACCAGCCTGTACGAGTTGCGATCAAAAAGTAAGGTGACTTTTTGAATTGCGCGCGCTCTTTAGACTCTAAGTTAAAAATTTTTTTTATTATGTTGGTACACTAGTCACGATCATATGTTCATAAGTTTGACTATATAGCGTGTGTTGTTTTTATGTGAGAGACTTAAAGGTTAGACTCGTGTTTGTGTACTCGGCGATTTCTTTTTGTTTAAAATAAAGGAGCAAAGAGTTTGTATTGAATTTTGTGTAAAAAATGGTATTAAGTGCTCAAAACTCTTGAAAAGTTGACAGTGGCCTACGGTGAGTCAACTATAAGCAAAAAAGATGTTTATAAGTGGTATAAGTTATTCCAAGAGGGCTGAGAGAATGTTAATGATGAACCTCGTTTTGGATGACCCAGCACGTCAAACACCGATGAAAATGTTCAGAAAGTTAAAGAAATGGTGCTGAAAGATCGTCGAATAATGATTAGAGAAATAGCTGATGATCTTGACATATCGTTTGGCTCATGCCAATCAATTTTAACGAATGTTTTTGGTATGAGACGTGTATCTGCAAACGCCATGATAATGCACCTGCGCACAAATCGTTATTAGTTAGTAGTTTTTTGGCCAAAAACAGTACTTCCATCATGCTCCGGCCACCATATTCACCAGACTTGGCCCCCAGCGACTTTTTCCTCTTCCCAAAATTGAAAAAGCCCATGAAAGGACAAAGATTTGCCACGATTGAGGAGATTAAGGCTACATCGCATGAGGAGATCGAAGCAATACCCAAAACATCATTTCAGAAGTGTTTTGACGACTGGAAAAAGCGTTGGCGCAAGTGCATTGTATCTGAGGGGGATTATTTTAAAAGGGATAACATAGTTTTAGATGAATCAATGAATAATTTTTTAATAAAATGAAAAGTCACCTTACTCTTTGATCACACCTCGCATATGGCCGCAAGTGTACTTCTCTTAGTAAACCAAAAGATATACTAAAGGTGGATAATCATACGTATAAAAGTAACAACGAAATACTTAAAAGCTGGCCACATACATGTAACTCCAATTGTGACACACAAATATAAAAAATGATTTTTTACGCAATAAACTCTAGATAAATATTAATTACTTACACGTGTCCTCTTTTAAAGCCTCTTCCAGCAATACTTGCAAAAGCCCCAAAAGTCAAAGTGTCAGTTGCCCAAAACCTGTCGGAATTGCAAGAATAGATATGACTAGGGTGACACTTTCCAGGAAGAATGACGTTACTCTTTATCTTGAGAACACTTATCAATATTTATTCAATACAAAATCAAGAACGCATAAACTCATTTAGAATGTATAAGAGTCTGAGATTAAGAACATCGATAGTTCTTTGAAAACACAAAAGAGCTTACCTTTACCAAATTGACCATTATTAGTTTAGGACTGCAAGGAGCTATTGGCTTTGAAAAGCATAAGGCAGAAGTAAAAGCATAAGCAGTATTATCTTGTTTATTGATATTTATTCATATAGAATGCCTTGTGCTTTTCTACTATGATCAGCGCCAGACCATTGCACATTTTCTTTCTATTATTCGGCATACAGACGTTGTTTGCTGTTAAAAGACTTTTTTTGTTGTTTTTCATGCATATTAACGTATACCACTGTAATTACACATGTTTTCTTTGCAGCCATGTGCAGTTTATAAAAGTGCTGAGCTTGTCAAGTGAAAGTGCTGTCGTAGCACCTGTATAGTTATTTTATTTTTTTCTACATATTCTTGTTCAATTAATTTTCTTGAATAATCTGTAAGTTGTATTTTTATTATTAACAACTATGTCTAGATTTGTATATCTTGAAGAAGGCATTCGTAAAATAGCAAAATATTAATTAATGGTTAGCTTTTCACTAAACGGTAGTGCTTTAATTACCTAGCACTCTTGTCTGACCAATTTAATATTATTAATGAGAAACGAGATATCATAAATCAGACAGGGTTTAGGATTTCTCTTCTACTCATATTTGTCGTTTTTACCAAGTATTATAAGTATGTGGTTACAAGAATTAACTTACATGTTTCTGATTTGTTCAGTGCAAATAACACTACGGATTTTAGCATCACATTAAAAGTTTTTAAGAAATACATATAATTTTTAGATACCAGATTTACTTACTTTTACTGCAGTTAGCTTTGATTCTACTTCAACGTTACCTAGCGGATGCTACCAAACTAAAATGAAAATCTTGCGTGTATTTACAAGACTTTGGGATTGTTTATTGCTGTTGTTATTAATATTTTTAAGATAAAAACTACACTAAAACCATCTAGGAAGTGTCAAAAGTTAGTATGCAAAATTTAAGCCAGATTGGTAAAGCATTTTGTGCGGTAACCTATTACAACAGTTTCACTGACTTTACCTTATATATCAGTAAAATGATAGGCCAGTGCATTTCTAGGCTGCTTCATAGTCATCTGAAATGAAAGCATTGATTATATCTTATTAAATGCCGTATAACACTCAAAGTATCATGTGTCACCTCTTGTTGCCAAAATTAGACACTGATACAGTGTTTAAGCAGTAAGTGGCACTAGTGCGTACAAAACTTTTCATGCTCGCAACATCATAAGAAGTGAAAGAAGGAGACGTATTGTATAAGTAAGCTTGTCCTGTTAAACTGTCGCTTATAAAATATGATACTAGAGATTTATAAAACTTATTTTTCCATTCTAAAACTTAGAAAATGGAAGATGTGGTCATCGGCAACAATCACAGTTGATTTTTATGGAGAACAATGTGGTTATTAAAGAAAAATATGATGTTATCTTTTGAATGCAAGAATAAATTATTTCATCTAATATGCTCTGTTGTACTTAACTAGATTGAAAAATCAGTTGTTGAACACTATACTTCTTATGAGGATGTGTTAGCTTTCGAAAAAATTGAACAAAAATTAATACAATAAAGGTACGGCATATAGCCCCATCGTATTATTGAACAGTTAAAGATTTTTGGATAAAACTAACTTTAACAAGACGTTTTTTAATTTTAAATTTTCTACGTTTGTTAAAATACTTTGTTTCACTTTATACGTATTTAAAAATCTTGAGATACTAGGATACGTATAAGCTAGTCCAATAGAAGTTAACTGCTTCTCTACGGCTTGAATCTTATTAATGTCAGCATCTTTAGACAACATACTGACTTGATTAATTTTCTTAAAGTTCATATTCTCTGTACATTACTTTCTTTAAGTGTACTTTTCGTTGACATTTTTTGACTTAAAAAAAGTGCATGCTGGCCTGAAGGAGTGGTTTGTAATCACTGTGAATATTACTATTTGTGCATCTTAAGGCAGCTTTAAAACCAGAGGCTGTAATTTGGCTTAAAAACTGCTTAATGGCTTCCACGTCTTCAACAAAATGTATTTATACATGTACATTACGAGCAAGATTTTCTTACCATAGAGAATTTTTAAAGTTTTCACAAATTTTTTTGTATACAACTGCAGTGGCCCACTGGACGGAAATAATAATTTGTACGTAGTAGCATTGCACTAAATAATGTCACCCTAAGACATTGTTGATCGTTAAAAACCACTTCTCACCCATTCTGAGAGATTAATCAGGCATTGAGACAGTTTTAACAATGACACATTTGACATTTTATTTAGACCATCTATTCGAAGGCCAATTTTTTTTTGGTATTGTCCAAACGAAGGCTTGTAAACAGTCGTACCTTTAACAAAGACTTCGTTATTATCTAGAGTATTATTTTATTATTTATTAATTATATACATGAGAACTACCTATAAATTCTGACTAATTCACATCGATATAGTTCTTAAACAACGCGCACCATTCAAATTTTGAGCTTTGCGCCTGATACCACGTTCTGCTCACTAAATGGCAACAACTAGTCTCTGATGAGTACCATTGGTATTAAAATGATTATTTATTAGTGCATATCAGGGACCGCATGACTACTAAAACTCATTCATCCTGAATAAAAAGAACCCACAATAGGCCTAAACTCGTTTCCATTAACAGCAGTTCTCTTTACAATAAAATGCATAGCTAGGCACTAGCTGGCACTAATGCTGAGCTCCAGTTCATTCCTAGGTAAGCACAAGCTTGGCAACCTACATTGGCCCCGCCTGTTAACCTAGGTAGCCTACTTAAAATATCTAATTGGCATATTGACCACAGATGTATTGGCAGCGGAGTCAATAAAAAAAGGCATTTCAATTCACAAACAAGATCTTGATGTTTCTACATAATAAGATCTACATTCGAAATTTCCTGTAAGAAAATATTCACAAATATAAGTGAAAACATACAAAAGTTAAAAGAAGTAGCAGTCAACAATACTTGGAATGATTATTCACTTATGTATTTATTTCATCAACAGACATGAAACATAACTACAAGAATCCCAAAAATGGATGATAGTTTACCACTGCAACATAAGTAACTGAGACTAATTTAGAATTAAAGGGGGCAGTTTGACATTTGCATACATTTGAACATTTACCTATATATACGAAAAAAATGGAGAAATATACTTTTCCGCCCTCGAGTGGTTTTGGGAGGCTGGTACTTCCTCGGGCGAAAAAGCAGTTTTCCGATACTCGTTCGAAAAGTCTCCTTTACGAACCTCGTTACGTCCCTCGCCTTCGGCTCGGGCCGCAAACCTCTCGGTTCGCAAACAGAGACTTTTCAAACTCGTAGGAAAAGTACCATTAAAAAATTGACATTTACGCTAAAACACTTATTTTTCCGCCCTCGGGTGGTTTTGGGAGGCTGGTACTTCCTCGGGCAAAAAAGCAGTTTTCCAGAACTCGTTCGAAAAGTCTCTTTTACGAATCTCGTTATGTCTCTCGCCTTCGGCTCGGGCCGCAAACCTCTCGGTTCGCAAACAAAGACTTTTCAAACTCGTAGGAAAACTACCATTTCTTACCATGGGCCCAAAGTGCAACTGCCGCTTTGCGCCCTCGGGTCACACTTTGTGCCCTTGCAATTACTTTGGGCCCACGAGCAGAAAAGTTTTTTTGTGACCTCCGGGCATAAAGTACTTTTCTGCCCTAGGGCCCAAAGTGATTTACCGGGCGCAAAGTGTTCCCACGGGCGCAAGATTGCACTTTGCGCCCTCGGTAAGAAAAACTTCTTTCTTAATATGTGTAAGAAGTTATATTAAGCATAAATATAAAAAACTATACTATGCTAACTGCTCCTGTCATTGGTTTTGCGTTAATATTGCTACGCTGAGAACACTAAGTTTTTCTACGCTTTTAAGAACTTCTTCAATAGCTGCGATAAATTTAGTTCTATTTGCAACTGATTTAAGATTCAACATATCTAAGGAGATCACTCTAGACTTCCTTTGTTATACCCCTCCAGCCTTCAGGCAGCCGTTGAGATGGCCGTTGATAGCTTGTTCTTTCATAAGGAGTTTTTAGTAAGCTTCTAGTAGTCTTTATACTGCGTATGAAAGCAGGCATAACGTCATACTCCCATACACTGATTAGTTGTGGAGTGCTTTTGATACCTCTACATAGGTTTTTCCTCTTATTAGAATTATGAGAATGACTTTGGTTATTTTCTTTGTCTTTCACTGCTTGTTTACGTCATTTACTAATTTCTCTTTCTTCTTTTTTGAATGCCGAGTGCCACCGGCAAAATTCTTGATTGTACTTATTAACTTCTGGCTTAGAAGCACCTGCTGTGTGTTTTCTTTTTTCTTTTTTTACAATTAGTTTTTGTAAAACATTAAAGTCATTGTTGTTTCTGCTTTGTTTCTGCCACCACTTTAGCTTCTGACAACACAGTTGTCTCTACCCCTCTTCTTTAGAGACCATCTGGAAACACATCATGCCACTATCTTTGTCATTGTTATAACTATAACTTTTTTCTCCTCTATCAGAATTATGTGATCATTATTTTTATGGTCTCTACTACAATTATAATCAACTTCTTTCTAATTTTTTTTTTAACCCAATTTTTTTATGCTGGGCCGTAAACAGCCGCATGAGAAAATATGCGTTACAAAAAAACGTTGCCATCCATCCTGTGGCCCAAGCCCTCTTTTTAATCGTCTCTCTAACACACTCCCCCCCCCCCGGCTCTATCTCTCTATCTTTCGCATGCACGCTGTGCACTTTCTTTCTCTCACGCTGCTACTGAACACATTGCATGCCTTGGTCATTACATATATGTTGATAAGGTAAGCCTAAAAGGCCACAAATAATTTCACCGATAGAAAATAATTATTTAGACGCAAAAATGTAGGTTACTTGGATTCACACAAACAATCATAATAATTTTAAAAGTTAGAAGCCATATCTTAAAAGCAAAGCGCTGTTCTACATATTCTAGCTATAAATTATTTTATTTCCTACTCTCTATCGTGTATGATAAAAGTAATTGTTACGTGACCAAAACCTAAATTCTTATTATTAGTTTTGAGATCAGTTGAAAATAGTTATTAGCACGGATAAATTTTAACATTAATTCATAAATCGTTATAGAAAACGAATTAAACGACCAAATTGCAATTTCACAATGAAAAATAACTGTATGTCATCTGTTTTCCTGGATCTCTGTCAGATGGAGTAGATTATTTTGCATTTATGGTAGCCAAAACGAAAAAAAAATTTTATTTGTCGGATACAATGATTCCAAGAATAATACATTGTACATGTATATATAAAGTCATATCAAATGCACACATAGTAATTTTAAATGAAATTAATTTTTTCCCGTGTAACTGGACAAAAGTACCTGCAGTATAGTAAGAATCTTTTTCTCGTTCTGTATTACATGACCATCAATTCGTACATGTATCAATGCATATATTATAGCAAAAATACAAGTACTTAAAATGCACAAATCACGTGTAACATAAGTAGTGTGTACAAGTGTATGTATTGTATGCATGCGCATTCTTTAATACGTAAAAATAATAAAACTTTCCCTACTTAATACCAGATTTTAAAAGACTAATTAAACTTAAATGTAATCTAATTGTCACAGCTTCTGTTATACTGAGTTTATTACTGTTCGAATTGGAAGTTTCCCTTCTGCCAGGGGTTCCGAGACCCACACCTGTTTTCTATGGTGATTATTACTGTGAGCTGTAATGTTATTATTATTATGGTTATTGTTCTGGAAGTCATTATTATAATTAGTTATATTTTTATAAATGTATATTGTTTTTCTTAAAGTATTTGGCTTAAACGTGGCCTTAAGTTAAATTTTTCTACGTCAGACAATTTATTTCATCTTAGTTTACATATGTCCAGCCAAAAACAATTTAGTGCGGTATAATTCAATAGTACTAGGATTCAAACTTAAGTAACAAAAACTCATTCGAACCTAACAGAGGGTGTGCACAGAACTATAAAATAGATTGGAAGTTATGCAGCTCATTAAAATTATTTTATTATTATAAATAATTAATAACGTAATATGTTTATATTATGTTTGCAAATAAGTCTCTTAGATACGAGCATAACGTAGTAATCTGCTTTATGCCATAATTTGAGAAAGGGATAATGCACACTTATATTACAGGTTTATATTGCGTTTTTTATTAAAATATCCTTATGATATACAAAATCAGAAAATACTTAGTAGAGTTAGTGAATTCTTACTCATAAAAAAAGAATTTGTGAAGCATTTTATGGATAGTGTCAATAAGTGCGTAAGCCGTGATGCTCACCTAAGTATTTTACGACTTTACTTATCATTTTTTATTTACTGGTTCTATATTGCTGAAAAACTGACTTGCGAAAAAAGATGTTTATTAGCTCATTGTACCTATAGTTCTTTTTTTGTGTGACTCTTAATTTTTATTTTACAACGTAATTCTACGTAAGTTTTTGCTTTGAACCATTTGTTTGCAAGAAAGGTGAGTATTTATCTAACAAATCAAATGCTTTTTACAAATTTTCACTCTGCAATATTTTTTTATTGAAGCCTTAAATGTCCCCAACAAATTTAGAACCAAAAAAAAGGTGTAGTATGAAGTGCTAATATAATAATTTCCTAAGTCAAATGTAATAATTTATGATGTATTTTAACTTTTGAATTACAACGATGCTTTAGTAGTATGCACATTTGCTCTATTATGAGCTCAACTTTTTCTTGTTTAATATAGAACAAGTGTCTTGTTTAACCACTAAAAGCTGCTCCCTAAAAGCAAAAATACTATTGACTTACTGTATTCTTCAAAGTTACTTTTTTTTAATGAGATATTGAAATGTAAATGTAATAAAAATGAGCGATAATAACCAAAATTAGTTCTGGATTTAAAAATAAGATTGTTGAATACAGAAGACTATCAAATAAGAATGATAAAGATGTTAAAAATATCAAAGTAGCTTGATCCTTAGAAAAGAACTTTTTTTACTGCATAATTAGTTTTAAAACACCAATTTGTGTTCAGCACTAAGACATGACATATTTTTTAATCAACTACAAGAATGTATATTTAAGTACAAAATTTATTTTAAGGATCTAGATGGCGTGTTAAAAAGCTCACCTACAAAATAAGTCAGTATCCACGATTACTAGAAAAAACATTAGTTGATAAAGAAATAGCAAACGCATTTTCAGTATGGTCTGACTACACAGATTTGTCGTTTACAGCAAGAAAAACTGGTCAGGTAGTATAACCACTATTTTAAACACTATGATGCATAACGCTTTTTTAAAATTATTTTTGATCTCTCTTTTTATCAAGAAAAGCCTTTATATATTGATAAGCTGCTGTCAGTGTTGATAAAATAAAAATTTTATATTTCTTTTGTAATATATATTTAAATACGAAATAAAAATAATTGGTACTGTACAAACCATACCGTTTCTTTTAAGTTGAAAACAGCCATTTAATGAAGAATCGATCATATATTGATGTAAATTTAAAGTCTTCTTGAAGGAACGGTGAAAAATTTTCATTACATAGACGCTTGCATAAAAGGCATTTATTAGGAATTCTTAATAACATTGTTACACAAAGGACGAATCACCAGTACGTGATAAGCTGACATTAGACATAACGTATGAAAGTATACCTAGAATATTTTAGAAAATGAGATTTATAAAAAGTTGTATATATACATGTCGTAATATGCTTACATGTTACGTATTATGTTTCTTGAACTAAAGTACATCAGACAGACCCTATATCTAATATTTTAAGCAACTTAGACTCAATGTTACAAATATGTTAGTTATAAAAAAATGACAAGTAAAAGCAATATTCAAAAAGTTTTATCTTCTTTTTTTTAAATACATTTGTACTAAATATAGCTGTCAGGTTAAAAATCTTCAAAAAATGCCTTGGTAACTTATCACAAAATACTTTCTTTAAGTAAATTATTAAAATTTTTACAATAATGACGTTTAGTTTAAGTATTGTCCTAATGACAAACCGTTTTCTAATAATAATTATACTGTTGCTTGGATGCTATAAGAATCCATAATTCTACGAAAGATTAGTGAGTAATTACAATTAAGTTGCTTCGCACGCTGACCCCACGTTTTCAGTTTTAATTAGATTAGTAAGATAAAACAAAAGTATTTTTTTTTTTACCTTAACCATCTTTTATCAAAAAGTATTAAAGAATTCCATCAAATACATTAACGCGTTGAATTTTATGATGTAATATTAAAACATATTAATTTTTCTAATTTTAGCCATACTTTTGACAAATAAACGATTTGTTACAAGCTGATCTTCGTGCACTCTGCAAACCATCACCATCTATAAACAGTTGTTTAAAGTAAATTAAAAATACTGTATGAAAAGATTCAAACGTCATGTAGTTTGATATACCATTGAGACTTTTCACTTGGTTCACAACCTTTGTTTGGAAAAATCTTATTTATGATGAAATTTATTTTTATTCAGACAAAAACTGATAAATTATAAGAGACACAACTCAAAGTCATTATACAGTGAAGGTAAGAACCACACATTTCTAAAAATAACAGATACCTAAATAAAATTCTAATTGTTTTATCAAGGTAGGTGGTGAGTTAGCCCCTTTCCCTTCGATCATGAAGTTATCTCACAAAAAATTATTAGTTCATTCAGGGACTGTGGAGGGATTGTGGTGGGGGTCAGTATTTTATATTTACCCTATGATAAAGTATCTTTACAATACATTTAGAATTTTTGTAGGGTGGGACAATTATTGAATATGCACCAATCTTTAACATATTGCCGTTAAAACAGGAATATTTTAACAGTTTCCAAAAATATAAGTTTTCGTGGAGGAAAGTAACAAAGTTGTAGGGGGCCACTAAACTCACATGTAAAGGCTGTGTTGGAGTAGTTAGAGGCGTGGGGTGGCTTACACAAAGTGTGTTGAGTTGAATTCACAGAGAAACAAAAAGAATTTTCTTTTGCATAGTTAAATTTTAAGGGGTAAAAAAATATGCTAGTTTGGCTTTTCCCCTTCAGGCTCCGCGTGACAACTTCCTATTTTCAGTAGTGAAGACTGATTTAAAAATGGTGTAAGCTCATAATTTTATAATATTTTTTTCACTAAATCCTTTTACGAAAAGTAACCTGCTTCAAAATCGTGTCAAAAAAATAAGTAAAAACAAGACCAATGACTAAAAATAACGATGAAAGTAAGCAAAAACAGACAGATAAATATGTATAACTTACACATATACATTTATAGTAAATATATAGGTACAATGAACAAAAAAACGTTAATGCTATATGCCTTCATATTGTTCGCTGAACGGTTTTTTAGAAGATTTTGAACCACACTGATGAACGATGACTCCCATGATTGATATTTAAACATTAATTTATAAATTTGAAATTCTTAAACATATATGTGTGTCATGTTGCATACGTATGAATAAATAAATTTATGTCCTAACATATAAATAACTAAAACAACAAAAAGTAACTTTGCCTGTCTTTTTTTCAATTCTAAAAGATTTAATATGAATTGTAATGTTGCAAGCTGCAATGTATGTATGAGTCTATTGAACTACGAAAGACGTCAGTAGAGTACAAAAATAGAACAGTTATAGTACAGTAGGGTAGGATGTCTTTTAATCTTTAAAAAAGTCAATTCACAAAAAAACTACATTTTTATCCTTAATATTATGGTAGGCATTGAAAAACAGTAGAATAAGATGATCTTAGAAAAGGGTGTTTGACAGGGGGTGCAAAAACACCTATCACAATAAGTATATAATACAGAAAGATTTGAACATAAGAAAATTTAACATACTATAAGGATTTTCTATCTTCTCAACTACCTAAGTTAAGAAAGTATTTATTTGTTTCCAAATTTATTGGGATTCAGAGAGAAACTAATGAAACAGAAGGAGGACAATTTAGAATTATCAAACAGTGAAGAAAAGATACAAATGAATGAAAAAGTGACACGTTTTTCAGAAATATTGCTATTTCTTGATGAACGAAAGAGTTTTTCCCCTCTTGACCCTATCATATCAAAATTTGACAAAAGGTTTGCAGTCAATTTTAGGTTTTCAGGGGAGGAAAATCATTCAGGGTAAGTAAAATATATCGATCGTATGAATTAGTATCTTCACAATACATTCTGAGTTTTTGCATGGAGGAGGTTAGGGGACTGTGAGGTGGGCCAATTACCCTATAAATACCCTTCTAGAACATATTTTCGTGGAGGGGCTTAGCACATTTGTTGTTAGGTGAAAATCACGGAAGAGTGTAGAGAGTTTTTATATACTTTGCAGGTTGGTATGGTGGGTGTTAGAATATAGGATAATGTTAACGATTTCTAAAGAATATTCAACGTATCTGTCAGGAGGCAGTGGGGTGGGAAGAAGAGTCTATACAACTTACGAGGAAGCCCTAGGGATGTGTGGATCTGTCTTACCCACCCTCCTTGCCACATTTTTGGGCCCCCTAACATTTAAGTTTTCTCCCCTCTAACCCCCCTCTGCAATCTTTCCAAGTACCCTTATTGGACTTGTTAAAAGCAAATTATTTACCATAATTTATGACTATATGATAAAAATGCTGAAAAGTGTGCAGTCAAATTATTATAAGCATGATTAATTGACTTACATACTGCATATATGTTAATCCTAGAAATTTACATTAGTCTTCATAATTTTTTTACAATTCTTATAAATAATGATACATTTCATACGAAAGTATTATTTGTGACAAATACTCTTGTTTGAATATTGATGTATAAATCATGTAAAGTTTCTGCCGAAATTTGTCAATGTCCATCGTTTTGAATGATTGATCGTTCGTATAAAATGTAACAATAAAGTGAGCCTGGCAGGACTCTTTTTAATTATTTAGTTGTGTAATTGTACAAAATAATATATTCCAAAATATTTTGCTTCCTTTCATTATCCGATATATATTTTAGTTTTGTATGACATAATCTCAAAGTAATATTTGGAAAATCGTTAGGAGTGGTACCTTTAAAAAAATTTTTTAAAACTCTCTTTATTTTTTTCCATTTTGAGTTATATGTAACAGTAGTAAATCAATCAGATTTTCCGAATTTTTGTATTATTGCCATTGCATCCTAGAAACGGCTTTCTTACATACTTAACACCACTAATAAATGTCGAAGGTAACATAAATGTTTCCTTATTTATTATTTTTGTAATTTAAAAATTATTAATGCACTTCAGTGTATATGCTCTATGAGATCTTGGCAACATTTAATCCTAAAAATTTACTGATCATTATGAAAAGAAAACCAAAATCTATATTGGCATCTTGTTTGAAATGTTAGTATTTTTTTGTAGACGGATTTTGCTCCATTGTTTCGTTAGTATTTTAATATGTTGCTTGTATGACGTTGGGTTTTATCTTCAAAATTTGCTTATGACAGTGAGGTCATGATCATATATACAGTGAGAATAATTAGAATAATCATGAGTGTTCTTTATGACGGATTTAGGTGTCATGTGACAAACTTGGCTTTGACTTTGTCAATTATTTTGAAATCTTGTATTAACTTTTAAAAGTTTTTTTTCGCTTTTGAGATTAGCACTAAATGATGCAAAAGTAGAAAAATTATCGAAATATCAAATTAAATATGTAAAATTATCTTTTGTTAAAAATGTTTAGAATAATTCATCATCATTCAGACTCAAAGAAGGTAGGCTTTTTTTGTACGTATTTGTTTTTTTTTATTTGTTGCATTCTTATTTGAATCGGTTTTGTTCGTTGACATAGTTTTGGCTAGACTACTATTTTAAGATCTTATTTTACTATTGAAAACTCAATAAGTTTTTGGTTTCTTATTAGAGATTAAAACATTTTTATCATCGTGGAACCTTTTTTTCTATATCATAATAATTTTTTTTATAATTTTCTGTAGTTTTGCTTAATTCTGACATTATTATAAAGCTATTGTTCATCTCGCTATTATGCCTGCTGTCATCTTTGAAACTATAAGTAAAACTAAGATCTGCATATTTAACTGGTAAAGTAAAAAAAATTTTAACAGAACTTTGCAATCGAAGTTGAGTTTAAAAAATTTTATTTTTAATGCCTAATTAAAGGATACATTAAATGTTCATGTTTGGTTTATCAGATCTCAGATAGATCCAGTATGCGGATTAACCCGTAGATGTTTAAGTTATGTTATCTTATTCTTCACAATGAATTCTATGCCTAATGTAGTAAGTTGTAATACAAACATTTGTGTGTAATATACGTTACATATTAAACAGTAGAATTATATGACTTGTAAAGTCAGACTCAAAATAAATTTTTTTTTTTAATTGAGATGTTCTTTTTTTTCACAGAGTATTCGATGGTTTGTGCATAAAGTATGTGGAGGGCAAAGCCCCACTAGTATGTATATATAAAATTTTAATCTACTAAGTTACAATTTACTTTATAAATCCATACACATCTAAGTGAAGTTCTATATTGTGTTCAATAATAAATTTAATATTTATGTTTAATTCACTTTTTTAGTAATTAAAATTTGAAATACGTAATAGTTGTCTTGTATTGATATAGATAAAGAATGAGTATACATTAAATATATGGATGTATAGTTTTTTATTCGAACAGTTCTTCACAGAAAAATTTTTACATACTTTCTGACTCTAACTGTTGAATAATTATTTCACATTAGACACCTAAAAAAACAAAAAATAATTTTTCATGTTAACATTGAGGATCTTTTAGTACAAACCAACTCTGTAGAAGCATTGTCATAACAATTAATAATTTGCCATAGGAAACGATAAAATAAGCTGTCACCGCTTTTAACATGACGACTGTAGTAAATTTGTAAATGCTTCTATGCACAAGGTCATAAATGGGATTATTACTTTATACATTACTCTTTTATAGTATTTTTCCATTAATATTACATATTATTAATTTTGCTATTTTTTACTCATTTTATGCATGTACGTATTGACTGTACCTTAATTCCTGACTAATATTATAATTGCGTAACGTTTAAATTTTAGTTCATGAGATAAATACGTTAACGATTATTATTTAAAACTTCCAGTGCAAAGTTAATATTAATGTTATATTTGTATTTATTACTTTTTTTATAAATTGCTTGATATTCACTTAAATAAGGGACAGTTTCTTTTTTAACTTAATTTACAGAAGTATTCTTTAAGAAATATGTAAATTTACTGTTCGTTGTTCAAATTACACTACTTTTATTTTAATTCGATTATTCCCTAAATATTTTACGACAAATATTATCTGTTGACTTATTTCTTGGAATAATAAAGATCTTTGCGTTAAAATCTCATATTTTTCGTAATAGTTTGAAAAGTTTGGCGTCATTTAAAAAGATTCCATGACTTAATTTACATATTTTGAATAATGGCTCTAAAATGAAAAAATTTATTTATTTTGATATCATTCTACTTCTGATACTCTTTTAAAGTCAAGAAGGATTTATTAAAAATTACTTCCTAAATATCACTGTTTTTTTTATAAAATGTTTAGTATCATCGTTTAAGCTTTGTCATGTACTATCAACTATTTCTAAGGCTTTCTTTGAAATAATGGAAGCTGTACTTCACATATTTTCACTAGTTAACAAAATTTTTTTTAAAGATTGTTCTGTCAAGAATATAACCTTATTTAATTTTAGAGTGATGAAAAAGTTTGTTGACTTGTCACTTCTTTAAAAAGTAATGATAATGCAATACCTGTCAATGTCATGGGTAAAATTTTTTTTTGGTTGAAAGAAAGTAAGAAATATAAATTTCGTACACAAATATCTTAACTGTCCCACTTAGACCATCATCGAAAAAAGTTTTTTTTCCACTGCCACAATCCTATATCAAGAATTTATTTTTGAATATCGGTTAACAGGGGATACAAGATACTAAGCGTTCCTAAATTATACGTCATGTTACTTGTCATTATTTGTTTCTTCATAATCATGTACGGGTATAGGTAAACTAGAACTTTTATAAGTCTTATTCTCTGACTCAAAAATCAAATTCAATTAACACAGTGCATTATTTCCTTGAATATTTATAAAATCTTCTAAAGAATAATGTGTTTTTTAATTTTTAAAACTTTTAAGTACTTCATTTTGATTTAATATTGATGACAAAAAAAATTCTAGTTTTAAGGAAATGTAATATCTATTTTACAGATGGTTATAATTTTTGTACTTGTTATCATCCTCCTAATTTTTTTATTTCGTTGTTCCAAGCCTTATATTTACTTCTTTTACAAAACAATAAACTTTTTTTCATTTACACCAGTGTCGAGTTCTAATTTTGTTACTTCGTAAATAATTTTTTGGCTACCTTAAAGATAAAAATGTAGATCAATAACTTAATGCCTTCTATTACTTATTAATAATCATTGTATCTTTTTAAAAAAATTTACTATTCAACTGATTGTCAGAATTAAAAATTAAAGTAGCTCCATTACGATTACAAGTCATCATTAGTTATCATTCATTCAAATTTTTGCAATTCATACAGTAATAGAGTAATATTCATGTAGACAGAACTGTCCGGGAGCAAAGGGATTGCTTACAATCGTAAGAGCATCAAGAGAGGGGGCGATAAAAAAATCAGCAAAACTCATAATATAATAAAAATTTGCAGTAAATATTTACCACTTTCACAAAGTCTTATAAGGAGATGTAAGAGGTGAGCGAGGCATCAACATAGGGGTTATTTTAATGACTCTTCTCATCACTACATGTATGATAGTATATAGATTTTTATGTGGAAAATTATATTTACAGGGAAGTGGATAACTATGCATCATTCAACCATGTTATTATCATATACTTTTTGTTTGGCATTCTGGTTGTTAGGCGTTTGTGTAAAATGGCCAATATAATATACTAATGTAAGAGTCAGAATACCTTAATGACCTTAAAATTTTGGAAAAGAAAATGAAATAATTTAAAATCGGTTAATTTTTCATTAAAATAGAAAAAAACTGTTTTATTCGACAATTTATTGCCCGGATAATTTATACGTTTAACAAATGTATTCAATCCATAAAGTTATTATTTCAATATTTTTTTCTGACACAATGAGACCAATTAGTGTGTTTATTTTAAAAATAAAACAATTATTTTACCGCTAAGTAAAACAACAATTTAACTTAATTTTTAACTTTTGAACATTTAATTTTTAATATTTTAATAGAAGTAATAAAATAATATTTACATTGAAGAGTTTTTTTAAAAAATGTAAAGGTGAAATTAGATACGATTTATTTTGTTTAGGAAAGGTTGTGCATGGTCTAGATTCTAGATAACAATTAGAATTTCATTAAAATATGCAATATACTTTAATAAAGGGTTTGAGGTAGCCTCTTTAACTTTCTGATAGTAAATTGGGCAACAAGCGAAGTCCACAGTTTAATACTCTAAGAGCTGATTAGTTGTACTTTGATTGAGTCTTGATATATTATGTCGTTTCTTATATGAAATTGTCAATGCAGTGATGAAGCTCATTGAGACTTGAAGAAAAAAAACCAGTGTTCCATAACACTCTTTTAACAGTAGTATGGAAATGTGCTTACAAATTGTACAGATAAAACAATTTAAACGTTGGTATGAGAATGATAACGTGTTGCAAAAAAGTAAGGGAGAGGTGCTAAAAAGAGTTAGATAAAAAAAAAGTTTAGCTGAAATAACAAAAAAAAAATACAAAAATCTCACCTTTTGCATAGGGTTGCTAATGCAATGTTTGACTTAAAACTGTAAGGAGGCCAAGAAAAGTAACCAATATCAAGCCTAATAAGAATTACATAAGAACTAAAAAAATGTAACCTTATTAAGAGGAGCGCTGAGAAACAGTATTAGAAGTTATGTGGTATAATCCTCTTGAATTATTATGTATAGCAAGATATCAATGTATGCTAGTCTTTTTCCTTCAATTTAGTTGACGACTGAGTTTCTTTTGAGTGTGTCTTATAAAGGTTATAAGACATATATAACGAACATCTTCTCAAGAACATTAAAGTCAAAATAAAAGTAGTGTTATTTAAATAGCTTAAGTTATGTTATCTTATTCTTCACAATGAATTCTATGCCTAATGTAGTAAGTTGTAATACAAACATTTGTGTGTAATATACGTTACATATGAACAAAAAAACGTTAATGCTATATGCCTTCATATTGTTCGCTGAACGGTTTTTTAGAAGATTTTGAACCACACTGATGAACGATGACTCCCATGATTGATATTTAAACATTAATTTATAAATTTGAAATTCTTAAACATATATGTGTGTCATGTTNGAACATTAAAGTCAAAATAAAAGTAGTGTTATTTAAATAGCTATTTTAATAGAGATTTACAAAATAAAAATTTTAAAAATTGTTTCAATATCTTTACATTTTAACATCAACCATCTAGAGTGATTTGCTAAATTGATTAACTACCTCCGTTTTCAGTATTTAGTAAGAATAGGAAGAATAATAATAGAGTTATTATTCCTTTACTCAAACAGAAATTTATGTAAGAATAATAACATTACGAAACGTAAGTATGTGATTTAATAATTGAAAAATTAGTAAAAGACCTTATTACATTTATTAAGGTTATATATGAACAAAAAATAAACTTTGTTTGTCTGATGTCTCTAGATAATCAAGTTAAATACTGTTGTATACAACGTTGATTTACAAATTCATTTCTAGTTGTAAGAACTTTTGTCTATGATATGGACAGGTATTTTTGTATTCTGCATTACCAAAAACCTAATAAAAACAACGACAAAAATACTTAAATTTAGCCTTGGTTAAAGAGAATCTAAAAGGGGCTCAGTAAAATTGTGATAGTAGCTGAGGGGGGCTACGGATGGGGCAAAAATAATTTATCCTAATAAAAATAACGTTTCAATAAATTTACTGGTAACTCGAGGAAAAGCTAAAAAAAGCGGTTCTTTGAAATCGTAAGGGGCACTGAGAGGAGCTATAAAGGGGACCAAAGGTAGGGAAAATGAAAATTCAATCTAAGAAGATGACATGAAAACAAATTCAATTTTACCTTTGGTAAAAGGGGGCTGAGGTGATCTAGAAAGGGTGTTTAAAAGGGTGAATGGGTAATGTGGAAAATAACCCTTTTAAATAACTATGAAATATGAAAAGATATATATTTTTTATCCATCTGTTCCTGAGATGTATGTCTTTCTGTAATGTTATTTTGAAGGATCAGTTCAATAATTTCCCTATTTATAGTTTTTCTGTTCCACCAACCTTAAACACCCCTTAGCCACCCTTTAAACGAGGTAGTATTCTACTGATTTTTTATCCTTTTTAAACAGTAACGTTTTTATTCTTTTCCTTCAGCAACCCTTTACAATTATTAAAACTAATCTCACTCACAGCTCTCCTATAAATATGGTGAAATTTTATTGCTTCATACAAGATTTTTGTTAAACTTAGTTTTCGTTTGCCCACTACCTTATTTCCCTTGGCCACTCCCACAATTTAAAAGAATCCCTGACTTAGCCCCACCTCAAACTAAGGCAAATGTTTTATTGATTTTCATATTTTTTTTCTTGGGTTGTCGGGGAAAAAGATCAGTAGCAAAACCTGTCCACCCCATAGACAAAAATATTAACCAATAACAAATGAAACAGTGTATCGACTTCTAACATGATCATATTTACCTAGAACATTTTGGGCCTTAAATGTAAAGAAATTGTTTTTTTTGTTCATGGAAAATTTTGAGAGTTCTAATTTGCTCCTTACTTTTTATATGTAAAATAAAAAAATTGAAAAAAATTATCCAAGGATGTCTTTAAACCTTAAATATATTTGTATAAATAAATTAAAATATCCACATTATTTGTTTCCTAATCTCAGGCATATAAAAAAATTGTTTTATAATGATTTATTGCATAAACTATCAAACTGAACCTGCTTGTTAGTTCACTTTGATTCACTCTACAAAGATCATTTTTATATTTTTACTTTCAAAGCCATACTGAAAAAACTAATTTATTAACTAAATTGAAAACTTGGGACAAGTACATATTAAAATCCAGCTGTATCATAAAATGTTTTTTGAGGGTCATGCACATAAATCCTAATACTGATTTTCAGCACTTCTGAAAGTGAGATCAAATTCTTTTAAATTTTTCGTTATACTAGTAGGGTTTAATTTTTCCCATCCCTCAACTCCCTTGAAATTTTAAAGCATCACTAATTAACACATAAATCGATCTTATGACGTCAGTAGAGGATGTTGAAATAATAATGTATTCTCACTTGTGACGTCATTCCAAGATGGCGCGATCACTGGGTTTTTTTATCAAATTTGCACCAAATGTGCTAAACTAGCAGTGAAATTTACGAGGACGTCCCAACTAATGATAATGGGCTTAAAAACTTCAAGTTTTAATAAGCTATCGAATGAACACTAAATTTTTTACATCTTCACTTGGTAAGCAATGCAAAAAATGAATGAAATTATCGCAGGCATAAAGTTGATAAGAAAAATATTTTATTTTTTGTGCTTATTATGATCCAGTTATAACGAATTTGAAATATCGTCAATAGCAATTCCCGATGCATTAGAGAAAATTTTTCGTTTGTTTGCCAAAAGTGTAGTTTTAATGAAAATCAGTACAGAAAAAAAAGACCACACTGTATTAGTTCGTGATATAATAAACACAGAACCTTTCGTGTATCCATCGAGGTACTGTGTTCCTATAGGTATCAAGCACATATCGCGAATATTGCCTTTTGCTGTGCCAGACCAATAGTTCTCGTTTTTCCCTTGGTGGCGCTGCTTCAAAATTGTGCACGTAGCGAATACTGGTTTTCTTATACTGTGACAAAGCATACAAACCTGGCCATGCAAAATTATAGGCTTACATTTTAAGCACTTGTGGCACCTGTACACAATTTTACTAAGATTCACTGTAACATTAGCAAGAATTTTGACTGACTTACTTAAATTGTAATTAGCTTCCATTTTAAACACCTCAAATAACCGGACCTTAAACATATCTTATACACTTAATTTGGATACAAATATTTTCGTAGAGTTAAAATAGGTACCTTTCCTTTTACTATCTGAAAATAATATTCATTGGCACTTTTTTTTGACATTTCTTTAAATTTATCAAAATTCTTATCTTCAAATAAAAATGATAAACAAAGATCAAATAAGTCCATCGAGAAAAAAAATTGTGAAAAAAATTTCTTGTTTTCTCGCTACATTTTTGGTTAGTAGAAACTTTTAAGTCAAATGAATGTTGTGACATTGGTCTTTTATTCGTAAAAAAAATAGTTTCTATTAGTACTCTTATAAGACTTGTTTAAAATCTATCCAACATACAAATAAAATTGTACGCACTGTTTTTTTGTGCCATCCTTTTCTTACGCAATTTAATGTTAGGACTTTTATTCATTTGTTATATTGTTATATATTTGGTGAAGGCTGATTAATAGCATAAAAATATTATTTTTTTAAGATCCAATACCTTTTATTATTTTAATAATAAATTTTTTAATGTAATGAACGTGCAATAATAATAAGAATAAATAAGTTTTGTAACAATCTGAACGCTGTATCATATGATGATAGTTCTGTCAATGCACCAATTATTAACAGTTGTTGTCAACAATAATCTGTTCCAACTAAAAATACTTGTGTACTTGACGCTTAGAACTTATAAATAAATTGTAAAATTAAAGCTTAATAAGGTTTTTTAACAAAAACATTCTTCATTAACTCCTTATGTATTGATATGTGTGTGTGTACACCAGAAAGGTAATTCGTTGTTTGCTCCACTTGCCAATCCCCGCAAACCAGGATACCTATATGCTTATGTTAAACTACAGAAATAATCATAAAGTAAGAACGGAAACGACTTAAGCGATATTGTAGTGATTATAGTATTGCGAATAAGTAAGTACGACACTGTTGATGACACATAAGTTGTTTATTATTTCAGTTAATTTCAAAAAAAAAAAAAAGTATAATGTTTTACTAATTATAAGTTTACATGTCCCACTAAAATCATTTTAAATAAAAATGACCAGAGTAATGTAAGGGTATTTTGAGTTATACGGTCTTCTCAAAGATACGTTCTATAAAAATGATAAAGTCTCAACTTTGAACTGTCTAGAAATTTAATGTTATTAAACAGAATCTTACGAAAAACATCGCAAGCGAACTAAGTGTTGTGGTTTATTATTTTAATCTCATATTAACGGCACAGGACAAAAAGATAGGTTAGTTTAATTGTATACTATAATAACTATATTCAACAGGAATATATGATTATGTACTTTAATTAATAAAATTTTCCTTAATACAATTAATGCATGACAATTTGATGTACATTAAACACGATTATTTCTTATGTAGTTAATTAGATATAGAGGCAGAAAAATTTTCTGATGTTAAATGGTTGAAATCGTTTTTGTTACAAACCCTGAGAATGATTTTTTTCTTAAGTTTTATAATATTAAACAGTTACAGTTTCTAAATAGTTTTTATCAATCCAAAAATTGACTTCGTGAAAAGCTTGGTATGACCTTATTTCTCTCCGCTTACATTTGTTATTTGTTATTTGGGCTTTGTGTTGAACTACTACTAAATAAGTTTTTTCTATTGATAAAGTGTGTATTTTTATTTAATAATACAGCATATGTAATAAATATTAAGTTTAATTTAAAACTGTACTGATCATATTCTTGCAGACATTCTTTTACTTGTATTATTCCACCTAATTCAAAATAAATTTTTTTCTTTTTTCTTAGTAATAATATTACATCTCATTTATTTTTGTTATCGTTCATGAAGTCAGAGAATTCCTAACTGCTGTATCGTTTTGTAATATAAATTCACTACAAAGGTATTTAGTAATTTCTGTTGAGGATTTAAAGGCATTTTTGATTACTATTAGCATTAGATAAGGAGTATTCAACAACGATATTGAAATAATCGTAACATACTGAACTTCGTGCCCTTTTCCGCAGGAACGTCTTTAAAATAAATTTTTTTACTTTTAGATTTTGAATATCTATACTATCTCTAGCAGTTTTATTACCAATTATTTTCTTTAATGTATACAAAGATTTAAGTTATATTTCGTTAGTTTCTTGTTTGCCATTTTGTTTTAAGAGTAAAAAAAAAAAGTATTAAAATTAATTTTATGAGAACTATTCTTGTATTTATCTTCAATTAACTTTATTTAACTTCTTGAATGGTAAAAATATTTTTATGTTGTGATACAAATTGCATTATAGTCCTATTTCATGATTTTTACATGCAATCAATTTTAACAAGCGAAATTTTGTTTTCTTTTACCGTCGCTTTTAAGTATCTTAACTCTTTCCATTATTTAATAATATACATAATTAATAACCCATAAATGTTATAAGTAATAAGGCAACTTTATTAAAGGCATGTATATAAAATATTTAAAAATTATTTATGTGTTTCGTAAATTGAAATGCTCTTGCAGCGAAAAACATTTAAAGTGTATGCTTAATGTAAGTAAAAAAAAACCAGCGGTCAGTGGGTGCTTGGGTACCCAAGTAAAAAGTTATATTTCTATGAAATTATATGGCAGATAATAAAATTATAAAAAATATACCTTTCATGAAACGTTACTGGGTACAAAGGTAGTGCAATTATCATTGGAATTAGTATACCTACATAAGTTGGGTCTGATTTTATGAATAATTTGAATACTTAACAACTGAACCCTTATAAACAATATATTATGGCACAATACAACATAAACAGAGTGAAGTCTGGCAAGTACAAGACTGTGCACTTTCATCGAATCTTCCAATTGTTTTAAAATAACTTGCTACTGCTTACAATGATAACATCTGTAACATCACGCTCATATTCAACACATATGCCCACACACTTATTCTTAATCGATATTTATTGTTTAAAATATAATTTTATTTAAAAAACCAAAGCAAACCATTCTGTAATACCACTGTTTTCAAAAGCATGGAAGTACATTCCAGTGAATGTCTCTTTAGGATGTTTATCACACATTTAGGTTTTTTTTTTATAGATATTATTCAAGCATCAAAAGTACACTAAAAATACCGTAAGAAATACCCAAAAAAAGGTAGATCGAAAGGTAGATAGAAAGTAAAGATCGTTAAAGTGTACCCTGTTTTACATGTTTAATTAAAAAAATTAACAATTTAATCCTTACATATACAACCATACCATAAGTGTAACAAGCATATTCAAAACAGTAGTAACGTTTAAGAACTTTGCATACAAAATGAAAGTAAATAAAGAAAGGCAGTGAAAAAAAAGGGAGACCTAGAAAGAGAGAGAGACGAAGATGGAAAACATGTGCTTTAACTGCAAATATATTTTTTTTAAATATAAATAATAGTGCTCACTTTGTCGGTGGATACATATACAGCATGATATGTAACGGTGGCATTTCCCGAGAACCGCGTGTAGAGCGATTTTTTCTGACGCGAACCCCGTTGGAATTAATTTTTTAGGGCAAATAGCTTTTAAATAGGAGCCGATTGAAAATACGTTCCAAACTACCCCTAAATGGGGTTGGAAGGCTATAGCGCGCCCGCATGAACTCGCGACGTTGCCACATTGTTATTGGAGCTTAGTCGGTAAGCAGTGAGAACTATATCCATGTGCGCACGCAAGAGCGTCAGCTACTGCTGGTAACTTGAAGGTTGGATGTAAAAATTTTTACCTTGAGGTAAATATTGTCTGCTCCTTAAGTTGTCAGTTGTTTATCCACGCGCTTACTGTCTTTCTCACTCTCATGTTGGACAAAAACATCTTTAAATTTTTATACTTAAGTAATGTTACCTCGAATGAAAGTAAAATACCATATCAGTAGGGATTTTTCCACTCTACACGATCGTATTTTTGCAAAAATAGTCGAGCTCTCGGTCAAAAATATTGTTAGGTATGTCTTGCTTATGTTCCCGGGTATGTCGTCTGTACACGATTTAGAACGAGTCCATTCATAAATTGCAATAATCAAGTACCCGCCAAGTGCCCGGGAAGTACCCGCCAAGTGCCCAGGAAGTACCCGGCAAGTGCCCGCCAAGTACCCGGGAAGTACCCGCCAAGTACCCGAGGAAGTGCCCGGGAAGTACCCGAGAAGTACCCGCCAAGTGCCCGCCAAGAACCCGAGGAAAAGCCCGGGAAGTGCCTGGGAAGTACCCGTCAAGTGCCAAGGAAGTACCCACCAAGTACCCGGGAAGTACCCACCAAGTACAATACTGTCGGGTACTTGCCGGGCACTTCCTCGGGTACTTCCCGGGCACTTCCAGGGTACTTGGCGGGTACTTCCCGGATACTTGGCGGGTACTTCCTTGGGTACTTCCCGGGCACTTGGCGGATACTTCCCGGGTACTTCCTCGGGTACTTTATGGTTACTTGGCGGGTACTTCCCGAGTACTTGGCGTGCACTTCCCGCGTACTTTGCGGGCACTTCCTCGGGTACTTTCCGGGCACTTGGTGGGGACTAAATTCGATTAAATTTAACTTCTGTATGTTATTAACTATTTTTTATTCTCAATGTGTCAGTTAATATTAATGGTTAAGTTTTAACTGAATAAAGATGTACATTAAGCAAACTTTTTATTAACGTGACATTTTTTAATTATTATTCAATACACTAAAAAGTTTACGATTTTTTTGAAAAGATGTTCGATAATTTTTGTTGAAATAATTAGATAGTATTTAGAGCATTTTCAAACGTATTATTTTAAAGTATGTAAATTTGGATGATAAATAAATGATTTTTATGAGCAATATCAACTGTAATATACTTTGATTATTGCAATTTATGAATGGACTCGTTCTAAATCGTGTACAGACGACATACCCGGGAACGTAAGCAAGACATACCCAACAACAATATTTTTGACCAAGAGGTCGACTATTTTTGCAAAAATACTATCGTGTAGAGTGGAAAAATCCCTACTGATATGGTATTTTACTTTTATTTGAGGTAACATTACTTAAGTATAAAAATTTAAAGATGTTTTTGTCCAACATGAGAGTGAGAAAGACAGTAAGCGCGTGGATAAACAACTGACAACTTAAGGAGCAGACAATATTTACCTCAAGGTAAAAATTTTTACATCCAACCTTCAAGTTACCAGCAGTAGCTGACGCTCTTGCGTGCGCACATGGATATAGTTCTCACTGCTTACCGACTAAGCTCCAATAACAATGTGGCAACGTCGCGAGTTCATGCGGGCGCGCTATAGCCTTCCAACCCCATTTAGGGGTAGTTTGGAACGTATTTTCAATCGGCTCCTATTTAAAAGCTATTTGCCCTAAAAAATTAATTCCAACGGGGTTCGCGTCAGAAAAAATCGCTCTACACGCGGTTCTCGGGAAATGCCACCGTTACATATCATGCTGTATAATACAGTGACCCAATACGAGTGCGCAAGACTGAAATATAAGATAAAACAAAAATTTTCCTTACACATATGTATTTCACAGTTTGCTTTATTAATTTTTTAAGTTGTTTCTTATTTTTGTTCCCTTACATTACTATGCTCTATTGTTCCATATTTCCAGTTAACTAGTAAATAGTGGCTGCTTAGGTTCTCAAGTGTGAAGTTATACTTCCATAATATTATGTGGCAGGCAATAATATTATGAGCTTTAAAATACTTTATAAAAGACAATATTGTGTACGATGATGGTCCAACTCTCGTTGAGATAAGTATATCAACACAAATTGGGTGTGGTTCTTATTATTATTTTAATATTTAACAAAATTAATGGCTAAGAAATATATAACAGCACGATACCATGATTTCAAAACAACTTTTTACTACTTACGCTGATTACATTTTTAACGTCACACTCATATTTGTCACATATGCCCACACACTTATTCCAAGTCGATATTAAATATACGAAATATAATTGTATCTACAAAATTAAGAAGAATTATTCTCTAGTACCACTTTCTACAGAAGGGTAGTAAAAGTAAAACATTCATATGAGGAAAGTAATTGCCAGTGTTGCTGCTTATATTTGCACTCCACTAACCGTTCTGAACTTTTCTTCTGGTAACTATATAAAGAACATTCTTAAGTTAAATAATCACCTTAATGATAAAGAAATGGAATAACAATAAAATGCTATAAAAATAAGCTTTTTTTATTCATGAAGTACAAAAACCTTTTTTTCTTTTATAAGAATTTTGAAAAATACAAAAAAAAATAAGAAGACATTTATGTATCATAAATGTCTTCTTATTTTTTT
>NW_019379712.1:1203983-1230679 GCF_000648655.2 Copidosoma floridanum
CTTCATTAAATAATCTTATAACTGCTTCCCCCAAGCTTTCGACATTGTCCCCTTCAACGTTTTTTGAGTGTTTTTGATAGATTTCTTCGTACTTTAGCAGCTCTACTTCCGGAACAGGCACGTATTTTATTTCGTCACTCACATTAATACATTCTGCGACTATTTTCCCATTTATATTTCTGGTAATAAAATTTCCAAATAATATTCCTTCCTCCATCTCTTGGAGGGGTATCCAACCATTTTCTAATTAATTTTTTTTTTATTTGCACACAAATTATTTGTCTCGATTTCGCAGGTATTTTGAAGCACTCCGGCTTTAACAGTGGTATCTCTACATCATCAAATTTAATCATATTCTCGGTGGCGCTTATTTGGCCCCAGTATCGCTTAAAAATATCCCACCCTATGATTCCTTCCGCGTCAATTGGGAAGTCATGGGGGACTACATGTAATGTGCACTCTAATCCGTGCAACTGAGCCTGTACTGTGCCCAACGTTTTGCGTGCTCCGTGAGTCACGCCGATAATAGCTACTCGATACCTACTGTCTATTAGCATGTCTGTGCTTAGAAAATTAACCTTTACAATCGAAATCTCTGCGCCTATATCCGCATAAAAAGTCGCCTTTCCATTCTTCAGCTGTGGTCCCTGTAACTGGACCGATGGTGGCCTATGCCCTATTCTCGCAAGTTTTATAGTTATCTTCGAAAGCTGCTCTATTTCTTCGTCACGCTCTGAAAGCTCGGGTTTATCATTATCTACATGTGTGTCCGGCGCCTTTGTCCGATTACTCTTCTTGCGGACTTTCCTACCTTTTCTTGTGCGTTTACCGCTCCGTTGTGTCGGTGTGTTGTCCTGCTCTGCTGTATTACTTTCTATTTTTTCTTGCACTGTGTAAGTACTCGGACTGTCGTTTTGCGTCTTCTTCTCTACTATCTCTTTCTCCGTCTTTTGCGGCCTCTCTCTCACACATTCTTCCTCACCGGACACACTTTTCTCTATCTCTTTCTCTAGTTGATGCCCGACGTTTGGGGAGCACGCCAAACATCTTGCGAGTTTAAAGCTGCCGGTACGTCCCTCCTATTGTCAGGGCCGTATGCGTTGTTTTCTCGATGCTGTGGGCCCCTATCCCGTGGCGGCTCTTGCCTAATTGGGTCCCTATTATAGCCATCCCTATTATCTTGATTTTTATAGTTGTTCCCATAACGGTTGAATGATTCCCTGTTGCTGTTATTATACTGGTCACTGTAGCCGCGGTTGGTGTAATAATTGCTCCCTGTAGGGTTGTAATTATTATACCTGTTATTGTAATCATTCCTGTCATAGTAGTTGTTATTTCTATTATTGTAATTGTTATTTCTGTTATTGTAGTTAGTATTCCTATAATTGTAATTATTATTCCTGTTATATTGTTCCGCTGGGCCATTATTATGGCCCCTGTTGTAATTATTGTGATTATTGTTATTGAAGTTATCATTTTTACCCCTATAATCATAGGCATTTCTGTTGGTATGGGTATTATTCACGGGTTGGTTATTTCCTCTTCCTCTATGTCTTGCATACGTAAACGACAGTCTCTCGCATAGTGTCCTGGTCTCTGACAATAACTGCAATTTCCTTTTAACTCTCTTTCATTGTCTCGCGAAGTTTTTCTGTCATTGATTACTGCTAGTAATTTTCGGCATTCCTCGACTGAATGCCCGGTTCGGCCGTCGCAATATATACAGCGTTTTACGTTTGCTGCCGTCCCTTGTGCCCGGTTAGTGGTTTCTGTTGTGTTATCTTCTTTACTTGCTAGGTTTAATAGTGGCCCTCGCTCGGTTGTTGCCTTATTGTATGCAGGCAGTGCACTTACTGGTATTGCGTGCCGTAGACTGAGGTCACTCTCTATTTTTAATGCCTCTATGATTGCTTCACAGAGAGTCCTCGGATTTAAGCTTGTGATTTTGCACCTGTATGTTGGGTGCAACCCATATGTAAATTTTTTGACTGCTTCTGCCTCCACGCCTTCCTTTAGGACCTGCTTTTGAATCGGCAGTAAGCTTGGATTCGAATCGTGCAGCATCGTGAGCCTGTTATATAATCGTTGTACCCTTCCGCCGTAATCTTCTATCGATTCCCGATTTTGCTGTCTGATTATCTTCAATTGTGTCATTAAAGTGTCCGAATTATTTATACTCCCATATCTGTTCGAAAGTTCCCGAAGAAATTTCTGGACCGTGCCGAATAAAGCCAATCTAGGCGCGAAATGCTCAGCAGCTTTTACCTTTAGTCTGCTAGCAATGGTTCCAAGGAAAAATAATTCATATTCTGGACCGATCATTTGAGCAGCCATTCTTACCATTCTTTCGAATAGCGGCAGATTGATTGGGTCGCCGTCGAAGAACGGGATGCTATTTGCCATGTGGCTGAGCGTGGGCAGAATATTTTGTTGTAAATTCTGCGGTCTGCGTGGATGGTTATGATTACCTGTAGCTTGCATATTTTTTGTATATAGGCCGATGGTTGGTGCTATATTGTCCCTATCCCTATGTTCATTAAAATCGGTCCAGTTTGTGTAATTATTAGTCAACGGTGGTTCTGCTACCATAGACACGAATTCCTTTATTTTTCCAGGTTCTTTGTTCATATCTCTTAATCCGTCCCACAGCTGTTGAGCATGTAAGTCTCTCGTTCCGGAGTTTCTTGTGCCTTGATATTCGTAACGGGGTGTAACGTGAATCAGCTGCTCTTGTTTCTCTGGCATGCTCCATTGTGTTGATAACATATTTCTTTTATTTTTTCGATTACCACGTATTTCTTCAGTTTCTCTTAAGCTTCGCCCGATGACTCGTTTGCCAGAAAGAGGGTCCGTTTTTTTATTTATACGTCCTGTGTTTGCGTTTGTGTCACACAATATATCCCTTTGATCCCTTATCTTCGGTGACGGATTTCGGCTGGTCTCAGTGTTTGCTCATGTGGCGTTCACTTCCTCTGCTCTTTTTAGTTTTGCTTATATCTTTGAAAATAAACTCATGACTATCGCTTTTGTTTCTTCGTCCAGGGCGTCTAGTTTCTCGCACCCCTCGGGTTCCAGCTCCAATTCCAACATTCCTTCCGTCATATTTTCCTTTTTTTGTTTACTATTGGGCTCTGGCCTGTACAAGTCTGACGTCATATTATAACTTGGGCCTTCGCTATCACTCTCTGACTCATGGATAATGTTGCGTAGATGAATCATTTTTTTCCCTTTTATTTTCTTTTTTTTTCCCCTCTTTTATACATGTATTTCTATGTGTCATATCCTCCTTTTTGGTTCTGATGAGGTGTATTTATTTTTCTAGCAACGGGGCTGCGTTTAATTACCTGTGTCACAGCTTAACAATAATCGGGTGAAAAGAGTTGTGACAGGTGAGATAAGAAAATAAAAGAGCAGCGTTCGTCTTTTACTAGCTCTCTTTAATTTTGGCCCTTTCTTTGTTTAGTGATAAATAGGAAGAAATATTATTTTGGGAATATCTGTGGTCTGTTTTTGTTAATAAGAATTACAATAATGAAATTAGTGGTACATATGGGTACCGGTTGTTATTATTATATTATTATTTTCGAATATTTCCTATATCTGTGGAAGCCTACGTATGAATTCCCTCTGTTTTATGTTTGATATGCCCAAATTTTCCTAATCTGCTGTTTATTTAAGTCTGTTGTCTCGCACGATTTCTCTTCGGGTTCTAAGAGTGAAAAAAAAACGCCAAACACGGGGAGCGGACGTGGTAATAAATATAAATCCAGAAAAAAAAATTTTCTACGACCTTATTTTCGCCTAATAAGTGCCTTCCCTCTTTTTCCCGGGGAGTAAGGTATAAAATTAATTTTATTATAAATGGACTTACGTTCTCGTTGATATGCACACCAGTAGAAATAAGATTTTGAAAATCATCTCTTTTCAGCGCTCGCCGCTTGTCTCCTTGATCCTTGATCCTGTAATTATCGGCAGTTGGTGTCCTAGTCCTGTTTTTCTGCGGGTTGATGTCGCCGTCGCTTGCAGAATATGACTGCTCCTGTCCTTTTTGATCGGCTTCTCGGCTCCTCGATTTTTAATCGTTGTATTCTCGCGGCACTGCACTATGTGTGCTTCTCGGCGTGCAAAAAAAATTTTGACTCTTACCAAACCCCACACCTAGCACCAAAACTGTTACCTGGAAAAACCGAAAGGTAAGGAGGTGCTTCGCGAGAACGATCAAAACCTTGGAACCTTAAGGACTTTTATTCAAGATACTTATTTATAAGGCAAACTCTTCGTTCTCCTCCCTGTCCCGGTCTTCTCTTCGTTCTCTCGATTTTGAAGCTTGCCGGGCCTTATGTTACCTCGTTCCCCTCCCGTCGGTACCCTCTTGATAAGGTAGCTTCGTGGTCACCAGGGGGGAGTTAGTATGATATGCCTAGCATATCGTACGTAACATTCTCAATTAAATGCCACATTAAAGATTTTTGTTGCGTATAATAACTAATAATTTAATCTACAAACTTTTTTGGAAAGGAAAATTTAATTCATAAAATTAAGAGCTTAAAGAAAAATTCTGGCGAATTGTCTAACAAAGTAATTTAATAAAAGACTTAGAAAAAAGTATCATTATTGATAAAAATTGTAAGGCTGCATTTTTTCAAAAAATTTACTTTATTCCCTGAATTTATGAACTATTTGTCCAATTTAACGTCTGTTTACATTTATACAGCTAAAATGTCTTTATATAAGCAACTTTAAGTAGTAAGTTAGTGGGACCATTGTAGAGCACCGCAGCTATGTTATACAGACTTTGATTCTATTCAGTACGTTAAAATATGAGTGACATCTACTGTCATTCAGTTTTTTAAAGTGAACATTTAAAAAATGGTATATTCTCGGAAAGTTATGATATCCTTATAAAACTAACTTTTAACAAAACAATAAGGTTAGGTAAGTCTAATATGTTAAGTTCATATTAATTATGTAAGAAATTTCTGAGGCCCTTAAGCTTTGTAAAAAATAGTATTTTTCCCAAAGAATCTCTAGCCTTGAAAAGTTCCAAAATCAAACTGTAAGGACAGTGAAGTTTTTTTTTTGTTTTTGGTGCAATATACGTTTGTACGGCACTCATAGTACGATGCTGTTTAGTACTATCACTGTAACAAAATTAAACCAAGTAATATTGACTTTTGACTGGTACTGCATGCAAACCCCATATCAAATTCAGTAATGCTTTGTTATGTCGAAAGTATATGAAAATGATAGCGCAACATACATTTTGTATGATACTCGTAGTATATATAGCACTGTTTAGTACTTTTACGGTAATAATATCAAACTAAGCAATCTTGCACAAAAAAAAATTTTTAGTAAGATTCCCTCTCGTCTAGAGTAACTGTACTGTGCCTGACGGAGTAAATTTACAAGAGGCTAGTGTAAATGCTAATTTCTAAGTAAGTTCACTACGATGGTAGTAATTCTGCTACGTCTAGAGTTATAGAGTTGGAAATAATCCAACCAACCGAGGTGTAGTTATTTTACAACGAAAAGTAGTAAAATACACAACTACTGCATTGAATAACATACTATTTTTTAGTTATGTATTACTTGTATAATTGTTAAATTACTATCAGCGTAGTAAGGTAAAATTCGTTATTTCCTATTGAAACTTTATGTTTGCATACTCTGCAGACGCTGGAAAGATCGGAAAAATGTCGTTACTGCCGTTTGCGTATTAAAGCTGTTTCTGGTGTCAGTATAAAGTGAATTAACTCGTCACACTAATGTACAATTAAGTTGCAGTTTTATGCAGCAAATATAAATACGGTAAGATTGCATTGTTATCTACAGCCTCTTATTGCATACATTTTGAGGGAAAAGTACAAACATAACAATTTTCTATGGCACAGTAAACTCATCAGATAGTGCCTTTGATAAAGATGATTATTATTTTCAGGAGAACACGTGCAGCATTGAGATGGGATTGATAAATCCCACCCTGGCAATTAACTGACTGAAGTACTGTGCCACTCCAGTTATTAAACGGTATATATTTTTTTACAATTTCCAATTGACAATTTACAATTGTCTAAGATAAATTATTTATGAATCGTTGATTAGTATGTTTAAATGATAACTAACTCAGTTTGTTTTTTATTTATTATATGGATAACAATTTTTTTTAAACTGGATGAAAACATTTAAATAACGCGATTGTGTTAATTACTTAAATATGTTCAGTTTATTGTTTCAGAATTCAATGAGCACTTACAGAAAATATGCTGTGACCGTAGGAATCGCATAAAAATTGTAAAATTAATAGCATACATTTTTTTAAAGATTGAATTATAAAATAAAAATCGACATAAACACTGTGCAAAAATTTTGATCACAGAATGAATGTTTATACTTTGTACAAGACATTGATTTATTTTTAAATGAGCCCCCTATTTTAATTACCGTCACACTAAAAATATAACTTGTTTCAACTATTCACAGCGTGTTCGTAATTTTTTCTACGGAAGTAGTATATTTACTACATTAATGAAAATTCACGCCACCTGGTTGAAAAATTACAAGACTGATAGTATTTTTTCTACCGTTGTCCTAAATATACTGTGGACAGATTTTCTTCTTAACTATTACTACTTACGTAGTAATTGTTCTACTTTGGATAAATTATAGCTCTATCCATAGTTAATTCACAAGACTGATAGTATTTTTTCTACCGCTGTCGTAAATATACTATAGACAAATTTTCTTCTTGATTAATACTATTCACGTAGTAATTTTTTTACTATAGAAGTATTTTAACAACATCCATCGTTAATATACTACCTCTAGCATTGGTCAAATTATTTTTAATGCGTAGCGTAGTAATTTTACTTCAAAGTTTCTTACTGTGCATGACTTTGGACTGGTACTTCATACAAATCTTACATCAAATTTATGAATGGTCTGCTATGTCAAAAGTATGTGAAAAATGTTAGGGCAAAAGTCAATATCACTCAGTTTGATTTTGTTAAAGTACGAGTGCTGAACAGCATTATAATACAACCGTCGTAAAAAATGTATGTTGCACCAAAAATGAGAAAAAATAACTTTACCCTTTTTATGTTTCACTCATAGAAGTTTCTAAGGCTACAAATTTATGAGGAAAAATAATACTTATGATAGTGTTTAAGGGTCTCAGAAGTTCCTTACGAAATAAATATAAGCTCAACTTATCAAACGTATACCTAACCTATTAGTTTTGATGAAATCTATTTTAATGAGGTTGAAGTATAACTTTAAAAGCAAGCGTAAAGCTATAGTAAGCTGCAAACGGTTTGATAAGGAGAACATGGGCACATATAAAACGAAACTTACTAGGCTAGTGAGGATATGACTGTTGTCTTTCATCATTATGGTACGCTGCTATGGTCAACTGTTACTCAGTCTGCATTCGACTTCTTGTGAGCAAAAGATATTTTAACAAAAGCAACTGGTATTTGAAGTAAGGCTATACTAATGGTAAATGCTTAGCAAGAACAACAATTTTTCTGAATTCTAGACTTCGAGAGTGCTGTTTATACTTTCTCACTGAGTAGACATGTAAGCTTTTGCTGATTTTTAAGAATTGTTTTTAAATGATGACAATTCAAAAAATCATTAAGTTCGTTAGTTGGTGGTATCAAGTTTTAAGTTTTCACTATTACTTTATTTTCGTAACGTTTTCAGTTTTTATTAAAACAAAACACTTTTATATTGTTATTGCAATTCTCGAGAAACAAAAGCTTATGTAAATAAGAACAACAAAAGTCACCAAACTACCACTGCTGCAGTTACTTGCTTGGAGAAGGCTGATGTTAGATAGAATAATGAGTCAGCAATTAATGTGGAATGTAAGCCAAGGCAAATGGCTGCACAAGTGACCAACGGATGCCACTTTTTTATATGTATGACTAGTTCTAAGACGCCCATGTATTCGCTACCGCATGAAACAAGCCCATTATGCTCATAGGTTATATGGTCACTGCTTGCATGCTAAAGTACGAACAGTATTCCGCTATCGAGCGTATCGATTTAATGACACCTTATTTTAACAGGTGCTCAATGCCCATTGAAAATGAGCTTGTGTCTTCCAGTGACAATAAAATTTCTCTTACCTACTTTAGTTGAGCTGTTAATAAAAGTAAGCCAAGTTACTATAGTCCTAAAATAAAACGCAAAAATAATAAAAACACTTATAATACCTGCCATCGAAATCATCTTATAATACCTGTCATCAGTGATTGTCATCCTGCTTCATTGCCCTTGGCAATATCTGGTAAAAGCGTGTAATCTCAAGTCTCGTTCTCTTCATAAGGGCCTCCCTTACCACTTTTAATATGGTTCATTTGCTCGTACCATCGCTCATATAATTCAGACTCGAGACAACAAGCTTTATGTATCACTGACACTTGATAGTAATAGCCAAGTTTTTCAGCTTGTTAAACAGCTGGCAGCTGCTCAGCTTCTCAATGCCCCAAGCTAAGCAGCTCAGCTGACCGATAAGTATGGAGCATTTTAAGCAGCAGGTGATGGTGACACTGGGTGGCCAGAAAATCACCTTGTGCCCCAAGCTGACCATACACCACGCCATTACGTGCTCGCCTAGGTCAGTGATGAGCTCGTTTATGTAACGATTGCTTTCAAGCTCATGCGTTTTGATCAACGGTTTGATCAGTTAAGCAGGTCACAGACAGCAAACGTTATCTTGCAAGCCCTTACTGCTCTCGTTATTAGCTTGATCCAGTTGTATACGTTTAACGAAGGCTTATTATACCTAAAACTATTATTACTTTGACAAACAAAATTTTCAGATTAGATGTAAGCAAAAGTGATAAAGCTCTCAATGTACATAATTTATGATCTTGTTTATAAGATTGCGATAGCCGTTGTTTAGCAGCGACATGAGCGAACCGTCTCTCGAGTGCAGAAGTAATATTATTGATGGCTAATTTAAAAAATTTTAAAAGTGCTGTTTATACGTATCCAAAAAATTAACATATTCATATTGTTAAGTTTTAAAAATTAATTGGAAAAAGAAGAATATTAAAAATAGTTAAGTAGAATTATCCATTGAGATAAAAAAATATAGTATCATTTTTACACCATTAGAGACTTTTTTCATTGTTACAACTTTAGGTAAACATAAGATGCTCTTGCTCACTGAGCTTGCCACATTTGTAGCTGAAGTGGGCTACGTAAAGTCACCCTAGTTTGGCTTTTCTTGATGACAGACTTTAAAGCGGATTTTCGTAAAGAACTGGTGACGACATCTGTCTGTGCTGTGACATGAAGATAATTTTTTTGCGATGAGGTCCCTCAGACTACTCTTTGGTAGCAATGTCCATCTCTTGCTGCTGCAGCTGTTGTTATTGTTGCAAAAGTATATCCTTGGTGTCTGCTTATGCCTTATTTAACGTTGTTAATCCCAGATCCTGTGTTACAATATACGTATATTTGGAATAAAGTAAAAGCGTTTTCTATTAACAACGTCAATTACTGGAGCTTGTTTTATTTCCTGTTCATTTGTTATTACAGATTTATTAAGTAGTCTATAAATTTTTGTTCGTAATTTGAGTAATCAGTAATGAAATGGTTAATTAAATTATTTTTTCATTGTTTCAAAGTTATAAGCTTGTTTAACAAGTAAATTTCTTAATAACGATAACCTTCCCGTTGTTCTTAGTTTCCATTTTCCAAAGTTTCCTTTTTTAAATAATGAAATTATAAAAATATTAATCTTTAAGAAAATTAAAAACCAGAACTGTACACATACTACAACATACTACAATATTTATTCAATTTTGAATGATTAGAAAAATGATTATTACCTTGAATTTCAATTTGTTTTTGATTTTTCCTTTAAAATTATACGTTGCAGTGTTAGTAAAATTGTATAGGCGTAATTTAAAACGTACATATAAAAAAAGGATATATTACTATAAAATTATTTCCTATAACCAATAAATTAAATTCTGTTGTCGACGTACAAGGCAAACTTATTTTATTTTAAATTATTTTATCAGTGATAGAATTGGAAGCATTTTTCCGGTCTGTGCTATCTCTGAGATATCTCTACGCAGAGCAATCACTTATTAAAGCAGATGTCATTGTAGTCCATATAAAAGTCAATTCTTAAAGGTCATTACAGTGACATAAGAATTTAAAATCCTTTAATTAGGATCTTTGTATCTTAGAATTACTTAATCACGAAATGTCTTAACCTAGAATTGAAACTACACCCCACTCGTCGTTTTTCTTAAAGTCATAGATCTTTTCCACTTTCTTTTCTCACTTAATTTGCCCGCTTGAAAGGTTGCACCACTGATTGGACAGTATCAATCTTCTTAAACTGCGAGAACTCGACATAATGCTAATGCTATCGTTGCTTTCTATGCTGGTACGTAGACGCTTTTTAATTATTTTACTGACAGCTTGATCAATTGATTTTAAAAAATGACTTCATTTTCGATACCTTGTTTGCGTCTCTCATCTCTTGGGCTGACGAAACGTTAACGCGTGCGAACAAGCGTATCTACCAAATATTACACGTATTGCTTCAACGATAAATAAAAAGCTAAAAGAGACTTATTTTACAGCACAAGTAGTCAGGTGGAAGAGTCAATTCATTTTACATGCATATTTAATGGTAGAGAGTAACAAAAAAAATTTTTTTTTTTCAAAATATTCTAATTANTCACACACAAAAAAGTATACGAGAAATAAAACAATTAAAGTATCGCTAGAAACAGACTTCAAACTGGCTCCTCAAACGGCTGAGAATGCCCACAAAAAAAAAAGAATTGAAACAGAATTTATAACTAGTAGCCCTTTAGCTGGTAAATAAAAAATTCATGAAAGCATGAACCTACCTCTCCGCAAGGTAAATATATCGAGTACTGAAAGCACATCACCATTAGTAATATTAAACAGCAATCAGCTGCAATCTTGTAGCGCAAAATTTTACGCGGATACTCGTCCCGAAGTATCAATTATAAAAGAATGCTATCTCACTACAAACACGCATATAGAAAGCAGAGAAAAAGTCCTACTAACTGGCATCACACACGGAGCACGCTGCACGTTAGGGACGACTAAAATACCTCTTAACAGTATAATAATGAATATGCACGTAGTCCCCAATACCTTTCCGATAGAAATGAAAGGCCTTATTGGCTGGGACGCTTTTAAGTTGTATAATGGCCTTATAAGTGCCAAAGAAAATTATTTAGAATTTAAAGGCATCAGAATTCCATTTTTAAAACCAGAATATTTTACAATCCACGCAAAATTGAGGAAAATAATATTTGCGCGTACAAAAGATGAGAGCAGCCACGTAAAAGTCGGCTGGGTCCCTCTACAAAATATGAAGGAGGAAATCTTATTTGAAAATTTTATAGGAGAACATAAAAACTCAAAAATATATGCGGAAATTATAAACATAACAGACAAACAAATTAACGTGCCAGTACCAGAAATAAACGTTTTTGAATGTGAAACCAGACAAGGGGCGGAACCATTCACCATCGCTGGGGACGACGCTGAAGGGTTGAATGAAGCCATGATTGGGCTTTTTCACACTAAAAATTCAGATGCAAACGTGAAAAATAGAGAAATTATAGAAGAAAGAAATGCCGTAAGTGGTAAAAATAATGATGATATAATGAACAACATTGAAAATTGCAAATGAATACGGGAAGCATGCTACAAAAGTATGTATTAAATTAGTAGCAGAGGCAGCACATAGTCAATAATAAAACAAAAAAATAGAAAAACGAATATACAAGAAAAAATATTTGCATTGGTATAATTAATAACGTTTTCTAAAGAGACCGTGAAAAAATTTTTTGAAGTTAATACTTAAAAAAATTATACGTAAACATCTTTTTCCAACTCAAAAACTTTTGATAATGTTACTTGTGCTACATTTAAAGAGGTTTAAGAGTATCTTTTAAGGGAATGAGTAGAGGTATTTCCTTTTTGCCTGCGTAGCTTGGCCTCTTTTACAGCGCACCCCCTGTTGCACCCAACAAACTCAATATTATTCTGTCGTTTTACGTTAACATTGTTTAAAATGCACTATAACATGCCTAAAAACCTTTTTGACTTAATTAATAATGAATAAATGATTCTAAGGAACTTTTTTTCAATACCTGTGCATTTTTCTAAGATATTCATCCTTATAAATGTTCAAATGGAGGTTACGTCTCATAGGAGTCTGTGATAATTTCATGATTTTCATTTGTATACTTTCTTTTAAAAATCACCTATGACAAATAATAAAAAGTCATTATAGTCCTGCGCATTTTTAACCGTCTAAAAACCAAATATCTTTGTAATCTCTGCATTTTATTATTATTCCTTAACCTCGTTACGGAAACGGCTATGACTATGGGATAAGTAGCATATGATTCACAAACAGACAATATTTTTTAAGAAGCAAGTTTTGTGATGTTCTAATTACACTTATTTTTTGCATGGTTAATTACATCTCAAAATTTTTAACAAAATACTATTTCGCTACAGTCTAACAAATTTTTTTGTTTAAGATGGTGTTACGTACAAAAGCATATAGCTATGCGTGCGTGCGCCTCTGCTGGATTGGGCCTGAAACGTAGGGGAATAAAGAATAGAGGTAATAGAAAAGGGAGAGAGAAGGGACAATCTGATCAGCTAGAGACGCAAGAGGGTGAGGATGAAGTCCACGAGACGAGAAGACACGCACAACTTCCCTCGAATATAAGTAATTCTAATAAAGCATAAGTAACAACAAGTCACGCTTCTATTTATTCCCACACCGAGAATCCCACGTAACAGCTGGTGTCGGAAGTGGGATACAGATGAAATTTTTTACGGTCTGTCACGTGCGTAGAAATCACTTAGTCTCGCGGAACAAAACAAAAAAAAAAAATTTTTAATTGTTTTTTTTTCTCGACTTAATTGACGTTATAAATAGAAGAAATAAAATGAATATATCTCTTGTCGCAAAGAAAAAAAGTGTCGAAAGTGCCAGACGCAAAATTCAGCGTGTCAAGTGCCACAATATAAGGGAAATTGGAAAAGTAGAGGAGAACAGAAATATAATTGGAAAAATCTTCGATACCGCAAGCATACCAGACAAGAAAAAACTGCATATCAAGCCAGTAGACCAATATACCAGGACACTAAAGGCAGCTGCCGTTCACTAAACCCAGGAAAATACAGATAAACAGAAGAAGCACGGTACGCCAAGCCCGGACTACAGCCACAGAACACGAGATACACGGCACAGGGGAAGGGAACAACGAGCGGAAGCAGAAGCTGAGCAACTCCAGGAAGGATCAAAGAAGGGACGGGTAAGTATGCACGGGATTATCGTCATGCTGACTATCGTCACGGCAATCTGGTAAGTGAATTTTCATTACTCGTATATACTATACGAATAACCCCCGGGGGAAATACGCACCTAAAAGAAAAAACTTATATATCGATATTATTTCTAAATCGCAATATTCTAAGACATTAGCGGCAACCCATAATTGCATGCACAAGCATATAACCGATACAAATGACAAACACCCCATATAAAATTTTTCAAATTAGTTAATAAATACAAGAAGTAGCCAACCAAAAACAAAAACGAACAAAAAGACTATCGACTAACACTCGATAGAGCGCGCGTATCTATCAGGTTAACACAAAATACACAGAAACGACGGCGTTTGACGATTAGAAAAATATGTATACGAACTAGAAAAGCACAAGAAGAACTACAGAAAAAAGAGACTAAAGAGCAACACTATGAGTGACGTAGAGACAAATGATACACTGGGAAGGGGAGTACAGGAAGCTGTGAGGTGCACAGATATACCCGAAACGGGACCAATTGAAACAGATAGAAAAGTAATACAAATTAACCTAGAAGATGATGCGGAATCATGGACAGAGTGGCAGAAGGCCAGCAAAAAACAGAAGCTTTTTATGATGAAAATGTTAAGGAAATTAACACCAAGCATAAAACGCGGACAGTTATCTCATAGACAAGACATAAGCGATAACGAAACTGATGCGCCATCCCACACAGAAGCACATAGACCCCCTGGATTTAAAAAATTAACTTCATATACCAAACGTGGAAATGCGACAACTGACATGAATCGACGAGTCACTAATCCACATAGCGATAAAACACAAGCCAAACACGACACAAATCTACATGACATAATAAGAGAAGCAGGGGCACAAGCGGTGAAACAATATACAAATCAAATACCTACACCTACACAACCAAAACATCAATTATCACAACAGACGTACGGAGAAGTTACACGGCGTCAAACACAAATGCGATCCCCAGTAGCTCAAGGCGAGCAAGAAATCGGGAACGTCGGCATCACCCACTACACAAACCACGACAATAATTATTATAGACAGAACACAGCGGCACCACTTTATTCTGCAGTAGAGGATGAGTCAGGTTTGGCAAATAGAAATAACTTTAACGCCCAAGACCGATTTACAGTACACCCGCATTACACAGAAAATCCTAATTACGAACGCCTAATTTAGAACACACTGTCGTCACTAAGTCACCTATCAGCAAACATACCGATATTTGACGGCGATCCCGTTAAACTACCTCTTTTCGAACAAGTTGTAAGAGTGGTATCATGGATGGTAAGCCTCGTATACGAAAAATTTTTTATAGGCTCACTAGCGAATAAGCTGAGAGAAGCAGCCGCCGAATTTATACTCCGCCTGGCGCAGTTCTCAACTGTATATGAATTCTTGGTAGAATTAAAAAATAGATATTGCAGCATTTAAAGCGTTGATACATTGTTGGCAAAATTGAAAGTAGTTACAATATAGTAGAAACAATACAGTGGGAAATTGATAGAGAAATACAGCAGGCGCGTTCAAAAATTAAACGATAGAATAATAACCCTATGTGATTCGGATACGACACTATCACCCGGGGAATGACATGCATTAAAGGAGAGCGCTGAAAAAGAAACTATAAGGCAATATACATACGGGATACAATCACCTTACAACTACAGGGTAACATGCCTTAACCCGAAAACGTTAGGCGAAGCTATATAGTAGGCGCGCTGAAAATGGAAAGCAACTTAAGCCTACGACAAATAATGCCGGCACGAATCGAGGCCCAAATATACCGAGCGAGAGCAGAAACAAGAGATACGGACAATTGTGCGAGCAGCCATAAGCAGGCAGAAGTACGCGACACAACAGATAAAAATAAAATAATAGGGGACTATAAAAATTGCTCATATTGCAATGAATACGGGAAGCATGCTACAAAAGTATGTATTAAATTAGTAGCAGAGGCAGCGAATAAGAGAATTCAAAACCCCGACATAAAAGCAAATGATCCACCAGTGCAGGTATCATAAGATAAACAAAACGTAAGGGATAATAATTGCGCTTACTGCAAACACAGGGGGCACTATACAAGCGAATGACGCACACTAGTAAGAGACGCAGAGAATGGGAGAATAAATCGGAGCGACGGATGCGAACAATTCAGCAATGATAACAGAGAAAATACGGAAGGAGATTTTAACTACTGGAATAATTATAATTACCCCCCTATTACGTATAGCTAAAACTATAACAACGATTGTAGAAGGAACCCCTATTACAATACAGGGTACAACAGATATAATAACTACAACAGAAACGCTAATTACTCAAGAAGTAATAATAACAATTATAACAACCAGTACGGTAACTACAACAATTATAGAGGAAATTATTATTATAACAGAAATTATAATAGGGATGAAAATTATAACGACAGAGGACCTCCAAATAGAACAAATGATGCACCTGATGAAAAAAACATCCACGCGTAGCACGGAACATTTAAACTCGCAGGACGCTCGTCGTGCTCCCCAAGTGCTAAGCGGGCTCCGAGAATAGAGAAGGAGATAGAGCATAAAAACAAAAAGGAGTCAGCTGAAGAAGAGGAGAAAGCAGAGTCAAATAAAATACGAATCGGAGGTAAAGATAGCGAGACATCACACACAAAAAAGTATACGAGAAATAAAACAATTAAAGTATCGCTAGAAACAGACTTCAAACTGGCTCCTCAAACGGCTGAGAATGCTCACAAAGAAAAAAGAATTGAAACAGAATTTATAACTAGTAGCCCTTTAGCTGGTAAATAAAAAATTCATGAAAGCATGAACCTACCTCTCCGCAAGGTAAATATATCGAGTACTGAAAGCACATCACCATTAGTAATATTAAACAGCAATCAGCTGCAATCTTGTAGCGCAAAATTTTACGCGGATACTCGTCCCGAAGTATCAATTATAAAAGAATGCTATCTCACTACAAACACGCATATAGAAAGCAGAGAAAAAGTCCTACTAACTGGCATCACACACGGAGCACGCTGCACGTTAGGGACGACTAAAATACCTCTTAACAGTATAATAATGAATATGCACGTAGTCCCCAATACCTTTCCGATAGAAATGAAAGGCCTTATTGGCTGGGACGCTTTTAAGTTGTATAATGGCCTTATAAGTGCCAAAGAAAATTATTTAGAATTTAAAGGCATCAGAATTCCATTTTTAAAACCAGAATATTTTACAATCCACGCAAAATTGAGGAAAATAATATTTGCGCGTACAAAAGATGAGAGCAGCCACGTAAAAGTCGGCTGGGTCCCTCTACAAAATATGAAGGAGGAAATCTTATTTGAAAATTTTATAGGAGAACATAAAAACTCAAAAATATATGCGGAAATTATAAACATAACAGACAAACAAATTAACGTGCCAGTACCAGAAATAAACGTTTTTGAATGTGAAACCAGACAAGGGGCGGAACCATTCACCATCGCTGGGGACGACGCTGAAGGGTTGAATGAAGCCATGATTGGGCTTTTTCACACTAAAAATTCAGATGCAAAGGTGAAAAATTGAGAAATTATAGAAGAAAGAAATGCCGTAAGTGGTAAAAATAATGATGATATAATGAACAACATTGAAAATTGCAAAGATATTATGAAATCGGATATAGTGGCTCGAGTAAGCAAAATAATGGAAATCGTCGATACATCTGGCTGCAACATGGAGGAATTAAACCACATCCGGGATCTTATAAAGTACAATCCGTTCATGTTTGGCCTCAACGGCGAGCCACTAAAGGCTACAAACTTACTTAAGCATCGAATAATAACAGCAACAGAGAAGCCAATAGTTGCCAAAAGGGTCCGCTATCCAATAAAACTAAAGAAACAGATGCAAGTAGAAATAGATAAACTACTGCAGCAACAAATAATTGAGCCATTGACATCCCCATATATTTCAAATATGTGGATTGTCCCGAAAAACGTGGGAACAAACGAGGAAAATTGCTGAAGGGTCGTAACAGATTTCTGGCTAATGAACGAAATAACAGTTGGTACGTGCTGCCCACTGCCATTTCAGAATGAAATTTTGGAAAATTTATCAGCTGCAAAATATACAACCGTGGTAGATCTAAAGAGCGGGTTTTTCCAAGTAGAGATTCACGAGGAGGATGCTCATAAAACTGCGTTCTCAGGACCAAACGGACATTACCAATATAAACGAATGCTGTTGGGATGCATAGACTCGCCAAGTACATTCATGCGAGATAACACTAGCACTAGCAGGCTTACAAGGACGCGAGATAGAGGTAAATATGAATGACATCATGGTATTTGCAGAAAATTTGGAACAACACGAGATAAGATTCAAAAGGCTCTTAAAACGGCTAGCCGATGCAAACCTCACAATAGAACCAAGAAAATGCCAATTCCTTAGAAAAGAAGCGAAAGTGCTCAGTCATATTGTAGGCAACGGCCAGATCAAAACAAATCTGGAAAAAATTGAAGCAGTAAAAAGTTTTCCTAAACCAACAAATGCGAGGATAATGAAACAATTTCTTGGGTTGGCGGGGTACTATCGACGCTTCATCAAGAATTACGCAAAAATAGCCCAACCTCTCTCAAAGCTTACAAGAAAAACAGCCGAACTGAAATGGGAAGAGAAACAAGAACATGCATTTATACAACTTAAAAACGCTCTGTGCAGTGAGCCAGTGCTGAGAGCTCCAGATATAAACGAACCCTTTATCGTAACAACCGACGCATCCGACTATGCTATCGGAGAAATTTTAAGTCAGGGAGAGATAGGTAAAGATCACCCTTGTGAATATGCATCCAGATGCTTGAAGGGCAGTGAATTACGATATCTGACATACGACAAGGAATTATTGGCGATAGTGTAGGCCAAGGAGCAGTTCAGGCCATATTTGTTCGGGTCCTAAATTTACAGTCGTAACTGACCATGAACCACTCAAACATTACCACACATCAAAGAAACTGGACTTCAGATTCACAAGATTGGAGGCAGAACTCCATGGATAAGAGTTCGATGTCGTTTATAGACCTGGACAGAAAAATAAAGCACTGGATGCTCTTTCTCACAATCGAGTACTCAAAAAAGGGGAAGAAAACCCAGAACTACCACGCCAGGAGTTGTACAAGCTTGCGGAAAAACAGGAAAGGGACAATCATAAAGATATAAATGCACCACCAGCACGAATATATAAAATGCGTACAAATTGACAGAGGAATCTAATACGAAAGAATAGGAAAGTAAAAATAGAAACGTCTGACTCAGACGAGCCAGACGAGAAGGCAATTAAAAAGAAATCCAGAAGACGTAGAAAAAGCGAGCAGGTATCAAGTACCCACAACTGCAGTAGTACAGACACAGAATCAAAACGGAAAATGACCGAAAAACTAAAAGATAAGGCTGATAAAAACACCCTTTCAGCGGTAAACGACAAAGAAAAAATTCTGTTGCAAGGACCAGCGGACGATAAACTGGCGTACATGTGCAAAGAGAAAAACATGGAAAAAGAGGTAAAAACGACGAGCACACCATTTATCAACAAGGGTGTAACAGAGAAAAGACAACACAGAACCCGTAAACAACAATTAGATACTCTACATAGGAAAATTGCAGATTTTTCCCACACTGCCGAGCAACCGCACAACTCAAAGGAAATTATTATCGCGCATTGTGATACACTGGCAGCAACGCAGAGGGATACCGAGCAAGAAAATCATTGGGGTTACCAACTAGCGTGGAATAGCGAGGCAGCAGAAAGAGCAGAGAAAGAGAGAGAGTGGAAAGCTAGGAAAGCAATAGGGGAAACAGCAGCAGCAAAAACACCCTGACAGAGACAAAGAAAGCGAAGGGAAATCAGAAAATAAAGGAGAGGTACATGACCAGAGAGAGAGTAGAGCCAAAGGTCGACAGGAAGTAGATGATCGGGGGACGGAAATGACCAAACAAAGCCGAACGGCACCGAGCGAACACGAGAGCTATTTACCGCCATATAACAAGTACCCAACGGTGGAAACGATAAGTATAATTATAACAAAGGTTAAATTACCAATTTAAGGTCAATACTTAATGAATCAACCAATCGATTCCGAGCAAAGGTCTCAATTGACGTCGAGAAGAAAGACATCAAAGGAAAAGAGGGCATAAGAATCGATGTATGGGAAAGCTATAACACACAAATCGCAATGAACGAAGAAGAGGATGCAAAGATTCGAGTATCGGGGACCCAATGCGCAGAACCTCACAGACAGCTAATAATGATCAATGTCCCTAGAGACGAAAGTTGTCTGCTCTATTACCTAAAACTTATGTACGGATTAACAGAATTAACAGACGAGCACAGAGAAATTCTACGCGGGTCAGAATGGGTAAATAAATGTAAGGAGCCAAAAAAATATTAAATAACAGCCACGAATTCGTTGACAGAGAATGTGCTTTTATATTTTCACAAGAATATAAAGCAAACATATGTAAACACCTATAAGTATCACCCAATAAAATAGTATACCAACAATTCATGGGGAGGGGGGAAAGACGCAGAATTTAAACATATGCATCTCGAACACCAACACTATCAAGCACTCGTAGGAGGAACTAGCGGCGATCACTCACCCTAATATAATTATGAGAATCAAAACGACGAGTCCGATACCCAGAAACCTTAAGATAACTCAGAAGGAAATTTTGAAGGGGATAGCAACGACCGAACCGTAAACAAACAAGACAAAGAGAACAATGAAGAGGACGCATGGGATACGGAGAGCGAGGAAAAAAGTGAGAGAGAAGAAGAAGGAGTGTGCGAGCCCAACGAAAAGCACATAAGGCTCCCACCTGAACCACCACCCCCACCAGACCCTTAAAGCGACTGTAAGCCATTAACTGAAGAGAATACAACGACGATAGTTATAACAATATTAACAATGTTAATAATAATAATAATAATAATAATAATAATAATAATGACAGAAGCGATACTAAGTATAAGCGTAATAAAGATAGTATACCGATATAGTATGTTGTATGGGAAGACAGAATACACAGAAATGTACGTGTATAAAAATATGAAGGAAAAAGCGTTGTTTTTCATTAACTTGTGGCCCTCGGACGAGCCGCGAGAGAAAGCAACAAATTATGAGGAAAGAAAATGCAAAATAACTAATATCTACGTAACCAACAGACATTCAGACAATTAACACCCCCCTTTTCATAAGGGAACAATATCTATAAAATACAACAAAAAAAAACTTTTTTTTGTTATGACCTTCGGACGCACGCGCAAAATGAAGGCGAAGAAAAAAAATTAAGAAAGAGGAGAGAATACTTATGTGCAATTTTTTTTGGCTGTAGAACATCCAACTTACAGAAAAACGAGTTATAGGACAAGCGATAGAGTTATTGTATTTTGCAACCCTTAAAAAGAACAGGCATTGTCAAAAAAAAAACAATAAGAAATATTGTTTATAATAAGAATATTATATGTTTATACTCGGAACCATAGAAAAAAATATAGTAAGAACAATAATTAACAGGTAAATAATAATTATTATTTTTGTTTTCTATAAGAAAAAAAAACAATCAAAAGAAAAACATTGTTAACAATACAAAAAAAAAGGGATTTAATAACAAAATAATTACAAGTACAATTACGATTAAATGTGACGCACTTCAGAACAGTGTTATTAGTAGATTTTAAAGGACGTGAGACATGCAAAGTTTTAACAAAAAAAAAATATTCTATTTTCAAATTATTTTGATTTTAATTATCAAAAAATACAGCTGCAATTTAAAAATTTTTACCAATTGCCCACTCAGCTATAATCCATCAAGTACTCTATTCATAGCCAATCCTGATATCCCTTACCTACTATCAAAATCAACGGTTATCAGAGGAGGACAAAAACTACTGAAAATTCTGGAAATTTGGTTACATAACGAGACCAAAATAAAACTGAACAAAGGAAATAGTCCCACACATTTAGTATGGAAGCCATATAAGATAAGATTTCCACCACTGTATAAGGGATCAAAATCACAATTAAATCTGAAACAGCATTTCACCACGACAATAACAGTAGCATTTACATGCATAGTCATACAACATAGCAGAGCCTACAGGGAATCGATCTCAACAAAAAAAAAAAAAAAAAAACATATACATACATTACATATGTACGTACATACGTATTTATATGCGAAAAACCCTATAATACAAGTCATCAGTCTCATAAACGAAGCCAGAACATCCTAAGCAGACACATGTGATAAAATTCCTCAGAATCCACTGTGGACATAAAACATACATTGCCAGAACAATGAAGCAACCCTGCTACAGAAATACTACACAATACTATAAGTGAATGCTAGTACTATCACGGCAGAAGAGATACACACCAGAGAAAAAAACAACTCGATTATGATAGCGTAAAGGAAAGTCAAAAACCCTTGTATTGTCTGACCCAGATATATGTATCCAGGAAAAAAAAAGAACCAAACATTTGCGAATCATACGGAAATGAGAAAAAAAAACAACAAATTACCGCCAAAATACCAACGAATTTCCTATAAATTTTCCTTCCAACAACGTACATGGTCACCAATCAGAGAAAGAAACAAACATGTATTAAAGCTGAGAAATATTTTAAATTGACATAAAAAGAAAAAAAAAACAATGTTATATTTAATTAGAAAATTAGTATAAGCATTTTGTACATGAAAAAAAAGAGTTGTTACGGAAAAATAAGAATTTAACATGAGGCCAGAAAAATATAATGTGTAAAACGGGTGCAAGACAAATAAGTACCTAATGGCAAAATCTATTAGCATATATAAAATATTAAGCAAATCATTCTTACCCTGTTACGTTAGGTGCAAGTATTCAGCATATAGACTCAGCTTGCCTTCTCTTTCTTATAGCAATAGTCGAATTTAAGTGCCATTTCCACTACCACTACTAACTTGTTATAGAATGATTTCAGATAACAAGCAAAAGATCACCAGTCAGAGAGCCAACGAAACGTCACTGGATAATAGTTTGGCATTGAAACCAGCAATAACTTTACAGAAAGTTATTAAGACAAATCTTAGTAGCGTAATGATACAAGGGCAATGATTGTCCAAGCAACCAAAGCGAAGAAAAAATTTATTAATAATAAATTTAATGAGTGCAGTAACACCTTGACCCTCGACATCCTTGACACAAAAAAAAAAAAAAAAAAAAAAAAAAAAAAAAAAANAAAAAAGAATATCTTATTTTAATTTTAATATTTATTAGCAATAAAATTTTGTAAAGCTGGATGTAAAATAGGATAAAAGGGCAGGAGTACGGGAATCACCTACCCTTTTCTTGACGCATATGTGTAGGAGAGCAAACTAAATGGGAAGTGCTTATTTCTGAGAGGCTGATCTAGAGCAGCTATAGCCCATTAAATTTTTGGCTACTATTATTTATCTGAGATTTTACCTTGACAAGCTTTTCTGTGTTCTTTTAAAGCTAGCTTGTGACCGAGATTCATAACTATCTATAAAAAGGCCCAGAGGCACAAAAATAGATACTTTATAGTCACCCACCAGTAGAGTGAGTACTTAGAGCCTACCTCTGCTATCTTACAACTTCACCACGAGGTAAGGATACAGTTTATTCTTACCCTTTAACGGTTAACTGGGTAGCTATAGTCCATTTTTGCTATTATACGGTTTTCTAAGAGAGTCATTTAATTTTGATGTCAGGCAGTTCTCAATAGCTTACGACTTGTATCTTAGTTCTGACTCACAAAAGTAAAAGTAAGCTGCGAAAAATTATAAAGCTGCTTAAACCATTGTTGTTGCTCTTTCATTCTAATGTAGATATCACTTCTAGTATTTGTATCTTTACTCATTATGGTACTAATACCTTCTGAACCACTTCAATGTTCTAACAAAAAATGTTGTGTTAATTTTAGTTCACTAAAACAAATCACATATGCAAATGAAAATTCTGTTAATACCAAAATTGAATGTTAAACACAGAAAAAAAATTTCGTGAAATGTTGTCAAAGTCTAATAACAATCAGAAACTTATTTTTTTTAAAGTTACTATTTTTAAAAACAGAACTTTTTTTATTTATTATCCTGTTGCTTCTGGTAAGAATTTCTTATACATAACGTTAAAAAATAAATTCATTTCAATCAACAAAATAATTTTGTCTATGTGTTGGACAGGTATAGCTTTTATTTTATCACCGAAAGGAACGACAAGCCACAAAACTTTTAGAGTACCATAAAATTTCATTTTTATTTAAGTATTGTTCAAAAAAAAGAATCTTATGAAAAATAATTACATAAAGTTGATATCAGAACTTGAAACAAAGCTTCTATAATTCCAAAAATGCCTAAAAAAATTGAAAACAACCCTAAATCCTACATTAAGAAGAAAAAAAAAAAAAAAATTTATACAGAAAAGATTTTCCTCATTTATATTGGATATAAGTAATGAAAATATTAATTGTTTTAGCGTACCTGCATAATAAAGAATAAATGAAGTCTTGTAAAAAACTTTAAGCAAAGCAAATACTTCTATAGTAAGTAGTGTAATATCAACGTCCCATAACAGTTACACTTTTTTTTTAAACAATAAGATTTAAGAAGACATAAAGAAGAAACAACAACTTATTATAGCATAGACCAAGATACGCATAAATGAGTTAGTGAAACAGATGATAATATTTACGACAACAATCTCGTAGAGTCTTGAAATCACATTTAAGATGGACTTTCACCTTACTGAATGTATGAAAAAATTCATGCTATAGTGAAGTTAAAAAGCCCCTTAAGCATTACTAGTGACCTTCGTAATGGTACGAGATCAAAAATCAAAAATAATGTAAGTACAACACAGAAACAGAAATAACTACTGGTCACAGCAGAGAGTTTAATTTTTTTTACCAAAAGAAACATAAAGGACAAGTAGTACAGCATAACTATTTATTTTCTAAAAAAATTTTCTTTCCTTTGTGTTCGCTTTTTCGTTGACTATTAACAAATCTCAATATTGAAGTCTTTATTCTGTCAGATCATATTTAAGATAAACCTTTATTTCTTCACAGATAATCAAACTTTGACGCCAGCGTGACGAATTATTCAAGTCGAAGTTTGCGCCAATGACTTGGGACTTACACTGGACGCGTAGGTGTGATGCACTTTGTTCTGAAATGATAAAATCGAAGATAGGTTTGTTCTAAATCTAATATTTTTAGATAGAAATAAGATAGAGGTCTGTTTTTTTTTTATTTTGTAGGTAATTGAATTCCGGACATAGAAAAAATAAAGTAAAGTCGTACAGGTGTCAATCTAACCTCAAAAAAAAAGTAAAAGGCATATTTCTCGCTTAAACTAATGACAATAGAAAAAATAAAGTAAAGTCATACAGATGTCAATCTAACCTCAAAAAAAAAGTAAAAGGCATATTTCTCGCTTAAACTAATGACACTAGTTAAACTTTATTAAAATTTTTTTAGTATACGACGTAAAAAAAGGTTCAAAGCTCATTCCGTGAAAAATATGTCATAAAAATCTAATGTCGACACTTTTTTAAAAGTAAAGTTTTTTATTTCATACCTGCCTTTTAAAAGCAATTTTGCGATCGATCTTTATGCATATTTCCACAATCTGACAAGACTGAAATTGTGCATTTACCCCTGATTCTGATGATAATACGATTAAGAGTATGAAATATCATGGTAAATCCTATATTGCCGCCATAACAAAATGGCTGACCACTATTTTCTTGATAATACCCTTGTCATGGATATTAAATCAAAGCATTTCACGAGTGGGACTATTTTTATCGTAATTAATTTAATTAAAGATTGTTCTTATCATTAACTTACTTAATACTTGCTGACATTTAAAGTTAAGAGTCTAACTAGGAAAGCTTGTTACTAGATATTCAGAAAATAAATTACTTTGCTGAGCTTGAAATTTTTCTTCATGTTGTACAGTTTATAAAAAAGATCATAAAATAATAGAAAGGAAATTTTGAAGGTAAACGGAAAAGACGGAGAGAACGATGAAGAGGACGCATGGGATTCGGAGAGCGAGGAAAAGAGTGAGAGAGAAGAAGAAGGAGTGTGGGAGCCCAACGAAAAGCGCATAAGGCCCCCACCTGAACCACCACCCCCACCAGACCCTTAAAGCGACTGTAAGCCATTAACTGAAGAGAATACAACGACGATAGTTATAACAATATTAATAATGTTAATAATAACAGTGATAGTGATGGAATAATAATAATAATGACAGAAGCGATACTAAGTATAAGCGTAATAAAGATAGTATACCGATATAGTATGTTGTATGGGAAGACAGAATACACAGAAATGTACGTGTATAAAAATATGAAGGAAAAAGCGTTGTTTTTCATTAACTTGTGGCCCTCGGACGAGCCGCGAGAGAAAGCAACAAATTATGAGGAAAGAAAATGCAAAATAACTAATATCTACGTAACCAACAGACATTCAGACAATTAACACCCCCCTTTTCATAAGGGAACAATATCTATAAAATACAACAAAAAAAAACTTTTTTTTGTTATGACCTTCGGACGCACGCGCAAAATGAAGGCGAAGAAAAAAAATTAAGAAAGAGGAGAGAATACTTATGTGCAATTTTTTTTGGCTGTAGAACATCCAACTTACAGAAAAACGAGTTATAGGACAAGCGATAGAGTTATTGTATTTTGCAACCCTTAAAAAGAACAGGCATTGTCAAAAAAAAAAAAGAAAAACCAATAAGAAATATTGTTTATAATAAGAATATTATATGTTTATACTCGAAACCATAGAAAAAAATATAGTAAGAATAATAATGAACAGGTAAATAATAATTATTATTTTTGTTTTCTATAAGGAAAAAAAGAAAAAGGCTCTTAAAACGGCTAGCCGATGCAAAGCTCACAATAGAGCCAAGAAAATGCCAATTCCTTAGAAAATAAGCGAAAGTGCTCAGTCATATTGTAGGCAACGGCCAGATCAAAACAAATCCGGAAAAAATTGATGCAGTAAAAAGTTTTCCTAAACCAACAAATGCAAGGAAAATGAAACAATTTCTCGGGTTGGCGGGGTACTATCGACGCTTCATCAAGGATTACGCAAAAATAGCCCAACCTCTCTCAAAGCTTACAAGAAAAACAGCCGAATTTAAATGGGAAGAGGAACAAGAACATGCATTTACAAAACTTAAAAACGCTCTGTGCAGTGAGCCAGTGCTGAGAGCTCCAGACATAAACGAACCCTTTATCGTAACAACCGACGCATC